>JASANE010012861.1:0-17691 GCA_030248225.1 Trileptium ribeirensis
GACAACAAAATCGCCCGTTGTGCAGCACTACCCTCGATATAAATATTGCCGTAGACATTTTGGTGGCTGCACAAGGTACAGCGGCGCGCGGCACGTTACGTTACTTTGACTACAGCGGTACGCAAATGAATTGTAGGCCTAACTGGATATGATTCCAACAATTGTCAACCCATCTGTTCCGCATACTTATCGCCGCACGCCCCTGTCTTTACCTACTTGCTCAAGACCATGAGAACCCAAAAAGCCGAACCAATACCAAACACTCCCACCGCCACCGGAACTTGGACAACAAACATATACTACTTTCACCGCTAAACTTCCAGAAGTCCAGAAAAAATCGATGCCGTATCAGTGTGAGCCAATGCTAATGCCTGAGTACACTTCAGCTGCGTGCACCATTGTTGTTCTGTCAAAATCGCCAACTGAATCATGCAACAGTTCGCATTTACATAAATGTGAGCGGTATTTACAGTTTAGATAGCGAACGAATAAAAAGTGATGTAGGACAAGAATTTTCGCAAGCTCATGTTTATTCATTTGACACATTTGCCAGTATTCATTAAATGACATACTAATCGGATAGCTATGTTCGTGGTACCAATGCGCAACAATTATTCCTGAAGTCCAATTAGTTATTCGTGTTGTTACACGTAACAATACGCAGTTAGCAAAATTGGATGCTAGTTTAGACAGCAATTAAGCCACCGTGAATAACAACAAACTGAAGGTCTCTATCACACATCGTGTTCCCGTACATAGCGGAAAACCGTAATTTATCTTTCGCGATGGTGACCTGACTACACAATTAACAACCGAGGTGTACATCGCTAAAAGTCTACTCACAGATATCCGTTTCTGTAAAGCGAGAGAACTGTAACAATTATCATTTACGCGAGCTTTGAGATGCAGGAGTCGTATATGAAAGACATTTACGTATATATCCCAAAATATATGCATCTTTAGTGTTGAATTTCTCTATTGGCTTGTATAGATACTTACACATAAATACAAATACAAACCTCACTGGCGTTGGTTAAATACACTTGCGCACGCAAAAAGCCAGAAAATTGACACACAATCAATGTAATTATAAATGTTACCGCGGCTACTGTACACTCATAGTGCAATCCTTTAAATAAACTTTTAAAACCCTAATTCTGGGAACCCAACTATAAAGCATTATCTCAAATCTTCTTAACGTGTTATATTTTAATGTAGTTGCTGCGAGAATGCCTATGGATTCTCGATTCGCTATCTAACATAAATTTTAATTTATGAGTTAGAGAAAGAGTTTTTATAAAATACGTGGAATCCTTATAAATCATAACAAATTTCAAGATTTTTGAGAAAATCCAGCAGAAACACACAGGCAATTCCGCTATTGTAAAATGTACAGAGCTGAAACAATTAGCTAACATTCAAATACAATAGGTTTTAGTATTTGTAATATTTGTAACAATATAAAAAAATTTATTTTGTAAAAATTCTGTAAAAGTGACTTTTATTATAATTTTAATCTATGATTTTTAATTCTAAAAGTTTGCTCAAAGGTATCTCCGCTGTAACTCCTTAATGCGAACACTAACTAACGCCGAATGTGGTATGAATTATCTTGACTTATAAGATTTGGAATTAAAATTACACTTTTACCCAGCGATCTCCTTTGCCCATTATTGCCATATTTATACGTTATATTTTTGATTAGTGTGCCGGGAACTTTTTACAATTTTACGATAACCTGAACGTTTGTGCACACAAAACATCTCACACATGAATCGCAGAAAATATTTTGCACACTAATCATTCATTTAAAAGTTTCACAGTAAATCATACATAATAAAAACTATATACTTACAACACACGCTTGTGAACAACTTCACACACCACATGTGATAATATACAGATACACGGAAATACATAAACACAGATGGCGCGAACTTCAGACTTCCCACAAAAGGATTTTCTCACAACAGCTTTATGTCAAATAGATATGAAGTATCTAAAATCGGATTAGTGACTGAAAAAGCTTGTGATTTCACTTCGTCGCTCAGCATTTTGGACAGACTTGCCGGGTCATGTGAAAGCCAGGGCTAAAATGGTGCCAGGAGCAACGAAGAACGCGGATGTGACGCATATTAGATTTGATAGAGCTAAAACTTAACCAGAAACGAATCATATCAGTACAGAAATACTAACCTTGAGTCAACTTGAAGGTAGACCTGTATTCCAGATAACTCGGAGGAATGTACCTGCGGGCCTATTATATTAACTAGTAACTAGGCGATCTCAAATGTTTATTAGAGCTCGGCATGGATTGTAACTCGTCAGATGATAGACTGTTGACTATAGCGTAAATATGCACCTAAAAGTATGTGAATGTAAACCAAGGCTCAGACGAATCGTATGTGGGTGTTTGCCAAAGTATAACACCCAAATTTTCATACGAGACCATTATAGCTTGGCAGTGACCAAAATATATCGAGTACTACGCTACCGAAAATAACATGAACGTGGCCCCATAGTAATGTATAAATTTGAGCCACTTTGAGACGTGCTAGTAGTCAGAGTACTGTCTGGAGAATTGCTTGTTCCAAGTTATGTGGAAAATTAAGAATAAGGCTGTTATGCATAGTTGTCAGATCATGAGAAGCGAAACTCATTGAGCAATGAGATAGTAAAAATGACACAAATGTGGACCTGGTGATGTGAAAATTTTAGCCAAATTTAAGTACAATTCTGCCTTATATCTTAGATATATAGATGCTCTTCCGACAGTCCGTCAAAAGATTGGAATAATATTCTTGGAAGCTTGCTAGGTCTTTAGCAGCGATTAAAATTCATCGAATAATAACCTACATGAAAATGACGTGGTAATGTGCAAATTTGACCTCGTTTAAGGGTCTGCCAGCACGTAGTAATAGTGATCAAAGACATGCCCCTTCGGGTTCGCACGAAAGATTGGCAATAAGGTTACTCGGAAGTTCATTGTAACTCAGCAAGAATAAAAACCCTCTAAAATATAAGCTGTGAAAAATGGCACAAAGCGCCACTCTGTAATGTGCAAATCTTGTTCAGACCTTGCCCGCTATCAAATGTTCTCGAAGCCTAATTTTGAACATCCTAGTGAGTCTCGGAATAGGGATCACTACAAATGGCCAGCTACCTAAACTCGCCATGTGAAAAACTAAAGAAATGACACAAACTACTCATAGTACTATAAAATAACAAATTGTGCAATGATTGTAGAGTTGTCAGTAATACAGTAGGTGGTGTCCAGTCGTTTAGCTTAAGGCTTGGTAAGTTATACACCGCCACGTTTAGTAGATTTTGCGAGTGATAACCATCTATGGCACATGGACCATCCAAAATTGACACAAGATCAGAGACTAACCTACTGGTTAATATAACGTTGATGACGAAAGGAGAGCATATTAATTAGTTTCATTGAGCGTTAATTGAACGAATGTCATTCGCGGACGAACCACCTGATCAGCAAAATAATAATTCATGCTTTGCGTAAGGTTCAAATTTCCTTAGTTATAAAGTATTAACGAGGGGTAATGGGGCACTGGTTAGGACATAGTTGGCGTTCCGCTGGTACGCCAAAATGAAACATTTTCTAACGTGTTGTGGCTACAATATAAGCCGAAATTGACTGGTAGATACTTTGAACTTTGAGGATTTAAATTGTTAATCTTAAGGGCAGAACTAAGGCTTGGTTTCAATTGTGCAGCCAGGGATTAGTGCCCGGCTTCCAACATAGGCATTTTTGGAGTGTAACCGATTGCGATATCTTTTGTTTATTTAATTTTTATTTGTTGTTTACTACTCGTAAGCAATTTAGCCACGAGTCTAAAGTTTGCACAGGCTATTTGTGGTACGCAGCAATGGCAGACGCCATTAGTATTATAACAGGTTGATCTACATATCATTGGCATCAGTAGGCTGAGATGCATTCAGCCACTGGGATCCAAAAATGGACATGAAGCACATTTGCCTTCATTAGCAGTAATGTAACAGGGTCGTTCCGACCCTGCCACGGATATTTTAGGACAACTACACCCAAAATTGGACTGGGATACGTCGGATAGAGCTGGTCACGTACAAGGGTCGCTTCGCATCAGCAGACATTCTGCAGGAAAATATTGACCGTGTGGTTTACGTTAATATTTTGTATAAAAAGTGCATAATATTTTGTATGAAAAGTGCATAATATTTTGTATAAAAAGGTGCAGTTTATTTTGTATAAAAGTGTGCATTTTATTTTGTATAAAAAGGTGCAGTTTATTTTGTATAAAAAAAATGCAGCTTGTTTTGTATAGAAAGTGCAGTTTGTTTTGTATAAAAGTGTGCATTTTATTTTGTATAAAAAGGTGCAGTTTATTTTGTATAAAAGTGTGCATTTTATTTTGTATAAAAAGGTGCAGTTTATTTTGTATAAAAGTGTGCAGTTATTTTGTATAAAAAGGTGCAGTTTATTTTGTATAAAAGTGTGCAGTTATTTTGTATAAAAAGGTGCAGTTTATTTTGTATAAAAGTGTGCAGTTATTTTGTATAAAAGTGCAGTTTATTTTGTATAAGAGAAGTGCAGTTTACTTTGCATGAAAGTGTGCAGTTATTTTGTATAGAATGCGCGGGTCATTTAGTATAAAAAGTGCAGTTTATTTCGTATAAAATGTGCAGTTTATTCTGTATAAAATGTGCAGTTTGTTTTGTATAAGGAATGTGCAATTTTTGTATTTTGTGTAAAAATGTGCAGTTTTGCATAAACGTGCCGTTTGGTCCAATGGACCATTTTGTATCAGTGTAGTCCGCTAGGGACGAGTGTTCCAATCGGTCCCCAATTTGCGAGGAAATGAGCCCCAACCGACCTGTAGGACCGAAAATAGAGTTTTGCGCCGACGACAGTTGAAAGGCAGTCGACAACTCTTATAGGGTTGACGGTTACGACCGTCCGGGAATAGGAGGCCCCTGGCTGCACGTTCAGGAAAACACGTCTGTTAAGATCGAAATCAAAAATATTAAATTTACTTGGTTATAATAATATACTAGGTAATGGTTATGGAAAACAACAAGCCAGAATAGACGGAAGTCCCACTTTGGTAGCACTCGCAACTATAAGGGATGACGGATGCCGGGCTCGTTTAAAGGTCCGTCACCGTCTGCGATATCATGGTACGGAAAGAACCAGAGTAGGCTGGAGAAACGCTTTTGGAAATTTCAAATAGATATCCAAAGGCCCTCCGGACAACGTCGCAACTTCGCTTGTAACACGCAGAGACGAGCGCTACTTACGCTAGGTAGGACTGTCATCGGGGAACCCGGACCATCACTTTCCATGCAGCTGCGTCACCGGTTATTACAGTAAAACTTTTATAGTCGGCGGTAAATTTTCAGCCTACAAAATCTAAAATTAACATAGGTCACGCACTGCACGCAGTAGTGGTAAGCTAGGATAGCTAGGATCAACCGCCTATGCTATGCCTTGGTATTGTAAAAAATTCCGACTATCAACTATTCGAAGCATCGTGAAACATAGCTAATTTTTTAGTAAAATGTACTAAGATTTTAATGTCAGAGCTACTAGGGTTGTCTTTACTGCAAATTAATATGGACGTAATTTTCAACAAAAATGGCTGGTGGCAAACCTCAGCGAGAAAAAGTAATAGAAGTCGATATCCGCATCAACTGGTGTTACGAGCGAAACAAGATATAAGAGAAGAACCTTTTCTCCAATTTGTTTGATCACGAACTCTGTACTTTACAAGGGTTAGTTTAATCTTGTTTAAATGGCTGATTATGTAAAAATACTGATATGATTTTAGTTTGTCAATGTTAGGTCAGACGAGATTAGATTGACTTTAGTATCTGTCATGTTTCAAGCTTGGGACTGGTATAACAAAGGCCGAGGGCGAACTTCGATGCCAAACACTACACTTTGCGCGATGCTTCACCGTCGCTTGTCGATCTTGTACCTTCGAAATCGGTGTTTGCTTAGCTTAATCGTCACATTATGTCCTGATATTGTATAATCGTAAGTGATTGCGCGAATGTCGTGCACCTTGAATGAATGCACCACGGCATGCCAGAACGAAATCCAAATTCATTGGACTAAATGGGCGCGAACAGCCAATGTCAAATATATAACGTGAGTGCTGTGCCTCAACCTCCAAAAGTCAGACCCCATCTCAGTGTGACTAGCAGTCGACGACTGAGTAAAGATGATTCCGTTTGTACTTAGTGTTGCATAAAATTATTAGGTTTACTTATGAGGCGTTCAAGTTAAAGTTGCTCGCAAATGACTCTCTGTTGTGTAACGGTCTCATGAGTTGCATATCGCTTCCGAATATAGTCTTTCTGGTCACTCTGGATAACTAGAGCAGTCTTATGTGCTTGCAAGGATTTGCATGAAGTGCCCACATTTTGTTCGATAGAGTCTTTCATGACAGAAGCTATAAAACTGGCCCCAAATTGAATACCCCGCCTTGGCAACTGTTAAAATATGTATTTCTACCGTTATAGTACAAATCAAAAACGTTTAGCCGTATAATCAACCCACCAGGACATTATCGGTTGTCCTATCAAGTAAGACAAGACTAAGCAGAATATCCAGAATACCTCTGCAAGGACAAAACATAACAATAGCATTGTCTCGTGCGATAGCATTCTCCACTGAGTCTACTTTGACAGCCGGATAAATATAAAGTCAGCCTGCACACAACTTATTGTAAACGAGCCGTTAGCTTGTCATACGGTAGAAGTGGTGGAAAGCGTCTTGAGATAAAAGACCGAAGCACTGCTTCGACCAAGAAAAATTAAACGCAGAAGCGGATGTGTATGTTCGGAGTTGAGATGAAGGTCTTGAGGGACTTCCGAGTCTAAATCACGGCCAAAGCATAATCTTTTCAAAATGGAAATTTAACATTGCTTCATGGGCACTATTCAAATTTAAGAAACGCAAAGCCGGACAGCTAGTTTGACAAATCTTTTCTCTAAGAACTTAAGTCTAAGCATCGTCAAACTAAGCATCGTCAGAAATTCCACGTAAGCGGTTATGTTGTCTAATCAGAAAAGAACACGTCGGCAGGAGGGCTATATGAAGAGAGTTAAATGACTGAAAAGTTTCCAGTTTTCTTTTGCAAACAATTTGTCTGACCTGTTCTATCACTGAGGTTTTGTCAATAAATCATTTTGTATTCCCTGGTTTCTCTGATGCTCTTTTTCCCTGTTTATGCTCAGGCAGTTACAATTCTTTACATCGCTTATTTACTGTGTTCAGCGTTTAAAAAATGATCATCAGTAATCATCGTTGTTACACCAATGTAATAGAATTTAATTACTTAGCTATTCGGAATATTTTGCGGCTCTAAATGATTTTAGATTTGTATTGGGAGTAAGTAGGTAATCAAGGGGCTAAAATCCCAATATTTTCTTTTTCCACAAAATTCTTTATTATGTGTCTCCCTAGGTTTTGAGATTTCCAAAATCTTAAAATTTATTTTATTTTGTCACTTAATTTGCATATTTTTTCAATTTCAAATATCAACTAGGTCTAGTTTAACTGTTTTTCACTTCATCAGTTCAGTTTGAATTTTGATTTTGCCGTATATAGCCGTCGTTTGAGGAACTTAACAGTTTTAATTGGTATTGTTGTTTTTCGTAGTGCGGTTACTTAGCTAACTTTTATAGTTTATTTACGTTATTGTTACCATTTTACCTGATACGGGATAGAGCTTTAGCACGAGTGATAATTGAGTGGATTAACAGTACTGCTTTTAATTTTGTTAGGCTTACCTCAGGAAGATTGATTGCTTATCGAGTACATAACGCAAAGAATTGCGGCTAGTATCATATGGTGAATTCAGTGTCAATTATACTATAGTTGTCCGACTGGAAAGGTGCGTATACTCGGCCCTTGGCCCAGTGGACAAGCGGTTCGAAGATCAGAAAACGCCTATACTCGGGTTTCCTTGCTAGTAACTTGTTACGTAGCTGCCTTTATTAGTTAGCGTAAAGAATACGCGGAGCAGTGGCTTGAATTTTATAGGATAGATGGAAACGAGGAGCCAGTGTATAAGAGGACTGCGAGTAACGACACATATAAGTAACCCTAACCAGCTACTATTTACTTAATAATACTACTTTTGCCAAGAAAAATAGTGAACAGCGGCAATAAGAGTTACTAGGGGCGATAGGTTAATAGTAACACACTAGACTTAGAAATATCTTACAAAATTCGGCCCCTGTGTCGAGTGAGAAATATTCCAGGGTGAGAGTGAAGGTGGTTTCCGAATTAATTAGTAGTACTACTTGTGCCTGTGGCAACCGTCCGCACCTTAGCATCAAGTAGTGCTATTCTTGATGAGACGGGTGAGTAAGGGCGAGGAATCGTCTACCTCCTCGAGCTGCCGTAGATCCTAATTGTGATTGTTTCTGAATCGGTGTCCATCGGGCAGGAATTTTTCCTTAGGATGCTCGTCCGGTAGGACGTATGGAGTGAGAAACTTCAATTGCACAGTAGTCGACCGCTACCGTGCAGTTTTAATAACGTGGTTCGGCAGCCGTCCGGTGTCGGCCAGTTTAACATAACTGGCACTATTAGCTTAAATCTAAGGCCTAGGTCCAGGTACTCAGATAATCGCATAGTGGCTACCGTCCGGTGTCGTGTCAACCAACAAGGGCTTTAATAAAGTAACAAATAACCTAAGTTCTATTCACTATCGCTCAAGCATAATCGTTAAGCAATAGTTGTGATAACTTATGGTTAAGGAATAGGCCAATACATGTCAGCTTTAAATAAACTAGATAGGGATCGTCAAGATTAGCGAAACCAGTGGCCGAATTGTGTGAAAGATACGAGTCAGACTGTGCTTTAGAGAAAGTAAGACTGCAATAAACTCCGGTGAATCACTAACGTGAGCTGAAAATAATCGGGTACTAAAGAAAGTACCACTGTTTGGGTAACGGCAGCTCGATTAACTGTACTGAAAAATTAGAGCGAAGCTTGTTTGAGCAAAAATACGGTGCAAAAGAACAGTACCGAGACTTTTCGAAACGATCACCGACTGAAATACGTATATATTCGGATACAGTTATCAAAAATAGTGCCAAAAGGGATCGACGGTGTTATTAGTGCCTAACGTTTTATCGTTCGTAATAAACATTTTATATCCGTGTCTGTTGACCGATTATCTGGAACTCGAACACGTAGAGCCGAGCAAGGATCGCGCCGCAACGCAAAATATAGGGCCTTAGAATCGCTCACGAAAGAAAGACGCGCGCCATACCAAGCGTCCCACCGGCATTCTACTGGCAACACCTCGACCACACAGTCTTTCGGTGACGAACCCCGTCCTCTTTTAAATACCGATAGCCGATATAAGGAAAAATCCCCATCCAATCAGTATCCCTTTGAATACTTAAAAATATTAATTTCTTTTGCAATTGTAGGGGGTTTTTCAGGCTATCGAAATGGTTCTGGGCCCAAAAACCGTCCCAAAACCCTAAAATTTTTCCGAACTCCCGTCAGGCCAAAATAGTCGGGTTTCCTAGATCTTTGTTTATTGCTCGCTCCCTCCCCGTTTGTTTCGTTGATTTGGTTTCGTTCTAAATCGTCATTCTCGGAGGTCTAGTAGGTTACCAGGGTTCCAAATTCCATAAGTTTTAGTTTAAAAATTTTTATTTCACAAAATCTTTTATGAAGTTCTATATATATTTAATGAATAAGTGGCAGAGTATTGCGGGGGCACACTAGGTATCTTAATTCCATTTACTGAACTATTCTGATATCTTCCATTCTCATGAAGTGATCATTTTATTGTTTTAGCTTATTATTTTGAATTCCATGATTGTTGCGCCGAGTTCCAGGAATAAGAGGCACTTTACACAGATAAGTAAAATAATATTACCTCATATTATTATTATCTAGTAATGCTAAATTCCAAATAAGATATAGCGTATAGGCTTAAGAGAATTAGGCCGTAGCAAGTGTTATAGTGGCAAATAATATACTAGTATGTATATAGTGTCAATCATCGGCCCTGTGTCGAGTGATAATTTCCGAGGCGAACTTAGTACAGGTTTAAACTTCATGAGTAAACCAGGGAAGAGTAAGGGGCGTAGATTAGGCCAACCGTTCTTAAGCTGCCTTCTCTCCTCGTAACCACCGGTTGTATTCCGTCCCGATGCCGTAGAATCGAGATAAAGTTCCTACTGGGGCGGTGTATGTGTAGAGTAGTCAGGCCGCAGCCCCAGAAAGAGTCGCGCCACCTCTCAAGAATCGTCGCACATAAAAAGGACGCGGGAACATCGTTTCCCACCGGCATTCTACTGGCTATTCCTCGTTCTCATCAGTCTTTGGATACGAATCCCTTCCCCGTTTTAAATACCTATAGCCGCCATAAAAATCCCAGTCCAGCCCTACTTCCATACAAAAACATCTTAAAATAACAGCAACCTCAGTAGAAAACTTCTTCCCAATAAAATATATATATTATTTTCTACACGGTTTGCTAGAGACCGGAAACGTAAGAAATTTTCACAATTTCTCGTTTTGTCAATATAATGGATCTGTGTGTATTGGTTTGCTTATCTCTAATACACCGCGGATACAGGGGGTAGCTGCCTTCCAATGGCCAGGTGTAGGGACGATAAGGAAGGGTAGGCCAGACGGCAAAACGCCCCCACCCTCCAAATTTTGCCTTCAACTTCCGCCAAGTGATATTACAGCAACGGCTTTGTCCAAAATAGACCAATACTTACAACTTTTGCTTATAAGTATTAATTGATAGTCGATAGGGAACGTTGGATTGTTTACAGGCGCAGTACAACCTGTTGAAACGGAGTGAGCGAATGCTGAGGGAGCTTGGGGCAAAATCTTGAAAATATGTTTGTCGCTGTCACTCATAACTTATTTTCGGTGGGTTGGATTTGTGTAATTTTTTGTACTATAGCAAAAGTGATGACGATGGTTAATTCAACGCTAAAAACTCCGGTCACATCTTACAGGCCAAAATAGCAAAAACATCTTTTACCGATACTTTTATAAATCTGACCATATGGGTACCATAGTTTCACAGCATATATCTCGCGGTTCAGGCTTTGCAGCGAAAAACGGAGCCACCATCAGCAGAATCAGTTCTTCGAGATCTATAACTTCGCTGAAAATCACATTTGTGGGAACACCTCCTGGCCCACGTGGGACCGACCATGTCTCGTCGACCCTATACGGAATTGTAGATTTTTAAATTTTGGTAGGTTATTTCGTGTTTTAGCTGACGAGTGCTATTAGGTTATTAGGTGCGCTGAATATGACGGTTTTATTATCTCTGGTCCAACTTAACTATATTATACCTTTCATACGGTATTATATAAGGGTTTTACTATCTTTGAACCTGATTTGAAAAATGTAGTATATTTTCATAGAAGGTTTCAATGGCTTTAAAGTCAATGACCATATTTTCAGTGGTTTGGTACGTACGCGGTATCAGAGGTTTTTCTTTTTCGGTATGCTGAATACCATGCTTAGCTAGAAACTAACACAAATATTTAATGCCTTTTCAGATGTTTTCATCGTGTTTATGGTCAGTCAACCAGATTTCCATAATAGTCTGGCTTTAGTAGTTTGGTTATGTGTTGCTTATAGGACAACAGTAATGGTCGATTGATATATTATAGTTTTTTTTCGATACGCCGGATACGATAGTTTGGTTATTTCTTACATGGTTGGTTTTTGTCAGTTTTACACATTTCAATGGCTAAATGTCCACTAAAGTATGAAAATACCCGGTAAAATACTCACCTAGTTAAAGTCAGATGTCACTAATATTTTTATTTTGGTTAAACTTTTGTATATATATATAAATTAAATGGGCTTTGCTAGCTATGTTTCTTGGAGTTTAAATTGAGAGCAAGGATAGAAATTATCAATGTAATATTGAATTCACGAAGTTGGTTTGGCGTAGCATTTATTGGCTTCCATGCAAAAACGGCATCTCTGGTTTTTACTTCCCGGTGAGCTTTCTCAGCCTCAACGCCTTATGTGCATTTTACTGGGTGTAGGGAACACGCGACTGTCATCAAATGTATAAAAACGGAAATATATACCTGCGAATACCGAGCAACGAAATTTACTGTATCTGAAGCAAAAAAACGTTGAAAATTTTATGAAAATTTATTTTACTGGGAATTCCGGTTGCCGTATGTACGGTTTTTACACATGCAGGTACCTAAACCGGAACACGATTTCTAATTGAACCCGAGTTTCGGTTACTTCCTTTAAATTAATGAAAACTACATTCATGCAATATAAAGCCAAGTACGCGGTATATATATGTGAAATTATAACGCGTATACATTGTTAAAAGCTATAGATAAATTGTATCCACCTTCTCGTGAAAATACACAGCAAAATTTGAAAATACCCACTAAAATACTCGCACCAAATTTTGAAAAACGAACGATGGATCTCATGAATATTTAATGCGTTTTCAGTTGTTTTCCATGGGTTTCGGGTCGACGAAGTTTCGGGATTTCAAATGGGTCATGGTTTTAGAGTGGTATATACATCAAACACAGTCTGTTACACTTGATTTCACGAAACGGCGACGTATAAATGACACCACGTTCGCTGTGTTTGACCGTCGCATGCGAGATACTAGTAAATTTAAGATATCTTTTAAGACAATTTATCTTACGACACAGTTCACTATATAACAATATTTCAGATCGACTATATGTCATATGGCTTGACCGATTATCGGTATTGACATTTTTGAAACAAAAAATCGGCATCGCAAACAGTGCAAAAAATTTATCTGGCTAGAAAATCGCGAAATTCCTTTTTGTACACATAAATAGAAACATATTAGATTCATGTTTTGAGTTGGCGGCTATGTGTAAACGCATTGTTTGTGCGATATGCTGGACCTGAGGACTGGTCGCCAAGATGGCCAGTTATGTTACAGACCTTTCAAAATTCATAGTACTGGGGTTTTCTTAAACATATTTAATCCAACCTTATAGCTGCCTACTAAGAATTTTTGCATTTATTCAAGCAGAAAAATATATGCAACAGCTATACATATATAGTTCCTGGATTATCGACTTAGACGCCAACCATGTTCTTAGACCATCAAAGCCAGACCGCCACTCCGGTTGTGGGACCACGAAATTAACCCCCTCCCAGGTTATTGAACCACAAATTCCAGCGAAAAATTATTTTTAGTATAACAGTTTACAGTTTAGAACTGGTGTCACACTCTTCAGCAGAGTCGACCATAGTCTACATTTGGTTATATGTATTATTCTAATTCTGTTCAGTCTAATAATAGCTTACTACGTTAATCCGTCACTATTATACTGACTCAGCGAACTGTAGCTTTAGATCAAATTTGTCTATCCTGTTTGATTACAAATACGTTAATAATATTCGATGAGCGGAACGTCTTCCAAAGACGCGGGACATCGAAATATACAAAAGTTGCAAGCAAATTCAGCCAATATTATTCTTAGCGATTATCGACAACGCTTGCGAGACAATACGCATGCGTTGAGAGAAAACTTTGTCGCGATCATTAAGCTAATTCAGGTAACTGCTATTGATTATCGATCAACATAATAGATTGGTAGCCACATTTTATTTGTTGGGCATCAATCTGTGACAGTCATTACGAATAGTGAATTATACACGTAATAAGCTTAAAGCAACTAGTTGCGATATATGCTTGTTATTCCTGTAATTTTAACCTAGCTGTAATTAGTATAAACTTACACAGTTTTCTAATATTCAAGTCTTTCAAACTTCTTCCCTTAAGTTCTCGGCTACCTAATATTATGTTCCGATTTTCTGCAAATAAAGAACAATTATATAGAAACTGCTCAGATGTCTCATCCCCACCACAGTGTACGCATGTCTTATATTCTACTATCCTCAATTTGTGTAGGTGATAATTGAACCAACTATGTCCAGTTATAGCATGAATACGGCCCAGTTCTACCAGGGAGAAACTCTGTGATGGGGCCCACCATGTTTTCAGCTATGCCATCATTGTCTCTGGACCCCCAAACATCTCTCACCCCCAAAAGAGATTGCTTCGCAATCAGGGTCGCCCCTTTTCAGCGATGCCTGCTGATGTTCTCCATTATATATTCTATTTTTAAGATAACGTTTGGTCGGCCATATCTCTGTTTTTAGCGATTTTTTCGCAATTTTAGCCCTCTACGATAGTCTACCCCCCATAGGTAAAAAAGTCCGGTCTTTCGATTAGGCATGGTCCCGAGGCTCTACGACCGATGCCTGGGTCAGTAGACCGCTTGATTTTGGGGGGGGTCAAAAAAGACATTTTCAAAAATTGGGCTTTTTATAATAAAAGTGTCATAACTTTTGCTAGGATTAACGGATTTTCATGAGGTAAGGCTTATTTGACGTCGAATTGGCAGGGCTTTAACGGCATTAAACGTTATGGTGATATTGATTGAAATAGGTGACATAGCTATCTATTTCTATCAAAATTGCAGAGTTTAAATTTTTAACTTTGAAACATGACCTGGTTTATTGAATGTCCCATAACTTTGTAGAGTTGATGGACTTTAATAAATTAAAGACCTTTTTGCGTAAAATTGTTGAAGGTTTAACATGAACGTATCATGTTGTCAATAGCTTAAACGGTTGCCGAGATATGGCCATTTGAATTGAAAATTTTGTGTTTAAAAATGCTAATAATGAGATTAGTGGGAAGAACAGCTTAATGCAGCGGGTTCGGGGGGGGAGCAGCCCCCGATCTTAAAAAAGCGGGGGGTTGGGGGGGCAGCCCCCCAGTGCTTAGTGATAACAGAGCAACTTCTTTTCAAAACCCTTTACCTTATTTCAAGGCTTATACGCAATAGCTAAATAAATCCAGAATAATAAAATAATAAATACTAACCTTTTAAATATGGTACATGTCGCGAACTTGAATAAAAAGGCCGATTGTAGGTTATGTTTGAAGTTTGAAGTGCTGCCGCCACGAATATTCGCAAAGGTATCGACCAAACAATTCGCGATTAACACCACCACGTTTGCGAATAAAGTTCTTGACACGACCCGAGAGTCCGTCGATATTTTGGGTATGTACTGTGGCGTTGTTGTAGGTGTATTACTAATAGACAGTTCCCTTCGGATCCACTGTGAAGGCGATTCTTCAATATAAGCTATTATTAGTAGGATTAGTTTGTCCAGAGGTAGGTGATGGCCTTCAAAAAATGAATTATGTCGCAGAGCGTATTTTCGTCGACAATTTTGATAATCCGAGCAGGCTTATGCATTGTTTCCTGTGTAACTCTCAAACACCCTGTTCCATTACTGATAAATCAAGCGGTAGAATGTTCAACAGAACTTCCATTCCCAATTTAGATGACTTTATTGCACCAATCATCATAATATAAGCTGATCTAGAAACTTTGCTAACTTTTCGTGCATGTCTTAAGCCTTGCTTTATGCCAACATACTATAGCACCGTAGCAAACTGATGGAAGTACAATAACTTTATAGATATACTGTATAGACTTTGGGTTAGCTCTCCATGTCTTACCTATAATCCCTCTACATGCCATAAGAGTAGTTTCTCCCCTTTTCACTACGAGTTCTATATTCTTAAGGACTACTTAAGCTGAAATGTGTTAATTAACATACATTGTTGTTCGGCAGCCCCGCGTAATTCGTGTGAGAGAATAATGGCGCGATTCGCGGCCGATTCTTGTGGAACTGAAATCTAGGGTTCAGTGGCGCTGAGAGCGCCCTCCCTTCATGGGTCTTATAAATAGCTGGTTCGGTGGTGCTATGAGCAGCCCCTCTTCAACCTCTTCAGGCCAATTTAACCTTAGGTTTTCAGCTGAGCTGGTCAGGTGATCAAACGGTTTGTCATAACACTTCCCACAGTCCTCATCGTCTTCACCATGAGGATCAGACAAAACATGATCATCAGTGTTATTATTGATGTGAAACACCAAATAATTTATACAAACATGCTTCCCCAAGTAATTTTTACTCTAATTTTATAGTCTAAGACCCCATCCAAAATCCCCGTTTTGCCCCAGGTCGGTTCATTATTCAACCACAGATTTCTTCTTAACATGGTCAGGTCTTCGACCAGGTGGAACCAGGCCATCCAAAAGCACCTATTACATATGCAATATGGGTCAGAGAGATTTATCGTATCATTTTCGTTATTAGTATGAAAAATATTCTCACAAAAATACTTTCTTCAGAAACATTTATAAACTGTAATTATACATCGAATCCTCTTTTTACTTCATGCAGTTTTATATAAATCTGTCTATTTGCTAATTTTTCGAGGTGCCGGACATGCACGACGCATCGTGTAGGGGGAATGCCTAACTCTGGGCTCTAAATGGAAATTTCTTAACATTTTCATTCTTAAAATCAAAGGACACCAGCGCCCGCTTTGCTCGTGTGAGGTCAGGCAGGCCGTCACCCAACCACATCCGTTGTCGCCCCCAACTCTACAGTGAAGCAGCAGGTTGGATTTGGAAGGGGGTCGAAGGAAGTCAAGCTCAACAGGGTCTTCTTTCCGCGCCGACTTCGCGGTGCCCGCTCCTACCGCTGTGGTTTCGCTAAATAGTAGATAGGGACAGTAGGAATCTCGTTAATTCATTCATGCGCGTACCTAATTAGATGACGAGGGATTTGGCTACCTTAAGAGAGTCATAGTTACTCCCGCCGTTTACCAGCGCTTGGTTGAATTTTTTCACTTTGACATTTAGAACAATGGACAGAAATCAAAAGAATTTTGAGGTGACATTGGTTGTAACATAAATAAATATTACTGCTTTTATTTGGACTATTCATAATAAAATAATGAGTAAAATGAAGCGCAACATGGTGAAAGATGCAAGTTGCAGCAGGAAACAATGTATACAACTGAAATGCCGACATACATGTTGTAAAGAATAAGACATGATATAAGTAGTTTTTTAATTAGCTAATTACTAATTATTATTTAGCTAATTTTTTGAAAATGTTCAAATTGCTCAGAAATGAAAAAAAAATTGCACACTGGGGTTTCTTTGTCGCTGATCACAAATATGACATTGCTGATGGTAATTAGTTCATTATTTAAATTTTTAAATCACCCCAAAATTGCTAATTTTTGCGTTCGGGGGTTTTCGATGTCGCTAATCACAAATATGTGACTTTTAAAGCTCCATGATTTTATCATGTGTGGTAATTAGTTGATACTAATTAATTAGCTCATTTTTAGCTACCTAGGTTTTTGCATGGTGGATTTGACATCAATTATCTAATAATACGATATAACATACTTTGCCTATTGCTCCGTTCACTTTTTGTAATTGTTACGTTTACTAATTGAATACTTTGCCTATTATTTCGTTTACTGACGATAAACAGGAAGGCCTCAACAGTATTGTGATCAGTAAATAAATGTAAAGTGATATTGCTATCTAACTATTCTGAAAAATTTATTATTGATTGTTAGGTCGAAGACTCTGGTTCTGGTGGAACTTACAGCAGCCGTGGTGCCAGTGGAGACGTAGATACGTCGCAACCGAAATTCACTAACGTTACACGTACAACTACTTGGGAACAAAACCATAATGAAGCCGCAGCACGAGCAGCTAATATGGTAGTGTTGAATGATACATTAAAAGAAGTTGTGAATTGAGTAATTACGT
>JASANE010012862.1:0-88998 GCA_030248225.1 Trileptium ribeirensis
TATTGCTTGCATTTGAAGAGTAATTTTTTCATCGTAATACTTTAATACGTGCTTTATTTTGATGGTATACCACACGCAAATAACACAACGAATTCATCGTATTCCAGCTGCAAACTAACAAAGGCTTTCATCTTCCTATACTGTAGTCAACGACCTATAGGTATACACCTAATTGGAATAGTAGGAAAATCTCTCTTACCTATTTTGCACTCAAAATTCACTAAAAACTTTTGTTTTTTTACTGCCGGCAAAATTAAATAAACTGCATCTCAACCTGAGGTTAAAACCACTAAACCAATGCGTTCAACGAGATAGCGCTATTCCAAAAACACTGAAAGATGCTTCGCAAAATTTTGAAATTTCATTTTGGGGTATTTTTGGAGTTTGGCGCATAGCTCGAAAACGGCAGCTCTAAATGCAAGCTGCAGATCTCCAGCGCCCCACGCAGATGGTATATAAACACTAGTAACTCTTCACCCTGATTTGGGCAAGACCTCAAACCTCTTTTGTGTTTTTTAGGCAAAAATGGCAGCTTAGGGCCTTGTAGCGTCTTAACAAGGCAGGAAAAATTTATTTCTCTTTTGATATCGAACAAAAATACATCGATTTTTCCCGCATTCCCGGGCGACGAGCCATGAATGACACCTGCACAGCCAAAAAGAATTTTCACCGACGCTTCCCAGCGCTCTCAGTGGAAATTCCGCTCACTTTTTACATTTCAACAATTAACTCAACAGTGGTCGCTATCATGACTCGATTTGAAGAATTTTTTTTCTGCTGCTGGGGGTACAAATACCCATCCCGGGCTTTCCAATTTGTGGTGGGGCGGGCATTTTTCCGGTTTCCCGCCGAGTTCAGAGCCAGGTCCCCGGTTTCCTTATCCGGCAAATTCTCGTTTTCCAATCGGTCTGTACATAAAAATTTGATCAAAAGTTTGACTAATATCGATCTTAACCAAAAATCCCAAATTTTGTCAAAATTTGCTTCACAATCGCTTTTTCTCTCCATCAAAAAAATGATTTTGGCAAGTGTTTTTGACAAAAATTTTTTTTTAACCGTTTTTCTCACGGAAAATAGCCTCTGGTACCGGCGCCCCCCCGGGGCCTCACCGTCTCACGGCCCCTGGCAAAATTTTTTAAAGGGAACGGAGAGGCGCTCAGCTAAAACCAAATTACCTGCTGCAGCAAGAACGCCTTTTGTTAAATGCTCAAGATGAAATTCGACACCACGATGGGATGCGCTAACACCACACGTTCCGTTACGACAAAGTGAGAGAGGCACGACGCCATAAATGTATGGTCAGCACAAATCGGGTACACCAAAATGCCTCAAAATATATTAAAATGCTTGACGGGGAAAACTAGTTTTTTTGGTTTTTGATCTACAGGGTATTGCCCACCTAAGTGTATTGACCTCTGTATTAGTTTGCCTATACCTCCCAGGTAAATTTTAGGTTTCCAATAACATACAGTGTATACCGCAACCAAAATTTAAACTAGAATTTTTTTCTCGATGGGCTAAAATAAATATACTAATTTTTTATTATTCCAGGTAAAAATCATCAATCTTTTTGCCTAGCGTTAAAAACAATTGAAATTTTCCCTTTCTAAATAAGCACAATTAAAACGAGTAGTTCGTACACTTTTTCAGAGCATATCGATGTTCTTAGCACCATAACGTATACAGTGCAAATTAGGTATTGTTGTCATATTAATACAAATTGGGTACTGCCTAATCGGATACTGTTTTATGAGGAATTAAACTACAGTATATTTTTAAAGGTTAAGCCTAGAGTTGGCAATGAGAGTACGTACAGTGAGATCTTGCAGTGGAGTTACATTTTAATTTAATCATTTTACAATGTTGCATTTAAAAGTTGTGCACTGAATTTTTTTTTTTTTACGGTACAGTGTACCATATCAATCACAGAAAAAAAATTATATATGTAACAGATACATTCTGGATAGTTATGAGAGAGTTAATCACCACGGCAGAGTAATGGCAACATAACGCAATTTTCTAGCCTAATCCAGCTAGAGAAATTGACGCTAAAATAAACGGAATTTTGAATAAGATACAGAGGCTTTCTTCCCGGAACGAGTATGTGTGTATACGAGACAATCAAAACCATGATATGGCGCCGCTTGTAAATGTATGTGGTATTTGTTCGATTGCAACCACGCGCAAATTGTGTTTCTGTACCAATCATTGTTACGATTCACCGAATATGTTGTACTATGTATTGTTACCATAACTGTATACCGTATTGTACCATTTATTGCCATAACTGTATATTTGAGTATACGATCCATTGTCATAATTCTCACGCCCTTTCATCGTCGTCTGAATAACTTGCCATTGCATTTTTTATGCTATCCATCATAATTGTACGAACCATTAATACGAAAAAGTCGACAAATCATCGTAGTACCACATGACTGTACCTCAATTTGCCGTATTTCATTTGCTTTTTATTATATTAATTCTTCGTAATTGTACCTAATAACCATCGGTATTCGTATGACTCGCATGACTTTTTGTGATATCTACGTGCGTTAATACGTTAATCGAATGGCCAGGTCCCGGATGACCTCGTAGAGCTCACGGCCTAGGCCCACCATGCTTTTTCGATTGTTCTATTGGACAACCGTAATTGTAGAAAATGTATCCCCATTCCGCGTATGTATATATATAGCCGAATGATTTTTGGTGGAGTATTTTTTGGACAATTAATATTTTCCCCGACACCTGCGACACAACTTGAGCGAGCCGATTCCCCCTAACCGTTCCATTTATAGACACACTGGCATGATTACGTGCTATAGGATTAAGAAAATAGGGCAGCGAAAAATAGAAAAATGTTTTGCGTAAAAAACCCGTCTTACTCATCTTTCAGCTGAAAATTATCACGTAATGTGTGGGGCTTTGCTCAGCAAAAAGCATCAATTTGAGCAAAGTATCTGAAAACTACTAGGAAAATTATTTTAACATATTCAGCAGTGTTCATTTGCACAGAGGTAGTACTGGGGACAAACGCAACATAAAAGTAAAATATTAGTATCAAATTGCGCCAATTTTCACTGGGAGAAACTCAACTGATAGCAGGAGTTTTAAAATGTTAATTCCCGCAATCCTCCCCAATGTGTCCCTTGGATTACGGGCCCATATGTTTTTACGGTTTAAAAATTGTTAGGGGGAAGGCTATACGGTAGAGAGTTCATTGAAATTTTCCAAACAGTGGTTTTTGCATGTAAATCCCATGAAAACAATCTCATTCCACTGACGCAATTTGGGAGTACCCTCTCCAAAATACTTTTTGATCAAATTAAAAACTGATTAGTTATTTTAATAATTAATTGATATTATTCAAGGCACGAGGTACAACTTGTTCAAGGCAAATTTACAGTTGCCAATGGAAAGTTGACTTTTCCAATGAAAATGCCAAAGTTTAATCGTGCAGAACCCCATCCGACGCTAAACGTTGAGGGATTACGATTTGGTCAATAAATTTTTAAAAATCATATTCTGCAGCTAATAATTTAATCAAATTACGTAAAAATTTAACTGGTCAATAAAAAATTCTTTTAACGTCATTACAGTTTTTGAGGTGATTAGCAAATGGAGAAGCCAGGTTCCTTCCGGGAGATTTCTACCGTTTTCATGAGATTCATGGTGTGCCGCTAAAATTTTTTACGACACTTCAGTTTTGGGACAGGTTCTAACATTTAAATCTTTCAAAAACTCTGCATTCACCGCTTTTTTGGGTAGATAGCATGAAACAAAATGAGACCCCATGGAACTGGCTGTTATATATGTAACCGACGTGACGCTGCTGCATTGCGCACTTCCAAAACGCAATGCTCATACGAGCCCGGCTATCGTAACCTCATCAAGGGATGTGTTCTAATCTTGCCTGCAATCTACGTGGACTACGGTTGAGGTCCCCATGGAGGTTGGTTCCGTAACCTGCTCACAGGCCAAGAGACCATACCACTATTGCCTATCTCAGTTTCACCTGGAAGTATTGACCTAATATTGTTTATTTATGGCCAGTAGCCCCCGCTAGGGTCCGACAATCCCTAGACGTTTAACGTCGGATCGTTTCTGCACGATTGAACTTTGGCATTTGGTTGGAAAAGTCAATTCTAATCTTCGTTGGCTGTGAGGGATTCCTTGAAGAGCAATATCGGAACAAGTTGTATCCATGCCTTGAATAATATAAATTAATTATTAAAATAACTAATCAGTTTTAATTTGATCAAATACCCATTTTTCGAGGGTACTCCCAATCATCCATGAATAAGTTCGTGGATCTTCATCGGATTTACATGGGACCAGTCTCTTGGAAAGACCGATGAATTCTCTACCCCAAAGGTATGGCCTTCCCTAACAATTTTTAAACCGTTCCTGAGTTATGGGCCTGAAACGTAAGGACACTCAATTCAGAGGATTCGGAATTAACATTTTAAAACTCCTGCTATCAGTTGAAATTCTCCAGTGAAAATTAGCACTGGTAATCTAATATTTTACTTTTATGTTGCGTTTGTCCAGTGTCCTCTGTGCAAATGAACACTGCTGAATCCATATTTTGATAATTTTACTAATAATTTTCAGATACTTTGCTCAATTGATGTTCGCTGCTCGGCGGACGGCCAACATACGTGATAATTTTCACTGGAAAGGATGGTTGAGACGGGTTTTCTAAAACACAACGTTTTTCTATTTTCGCTGCCTACTTTCTTCAATCCTATAGCACGTAATCATGCCATGCTGTTATAAATGGAACGGGTTCAGGAATCGCTCAAGCTATAGACAACTCGCAGGTCGGGAAATGTAAGATATCCCAAAATACTCCACCAAACCCGTCCGGCTATATATATACATACGCAGAATGATATCAACGATACATTTCTACAATTAATACGTACGGTTATGTTCAATAAACAATCGAAAAAGCATGGTGGGTCTGGGCCGGTAAGGTACTACGAGGTAGTCACCAAACCTGGCCATTCAATTAACGTATTAACGCACGTAGATACTAGCAAAAAGTCATGCGAGTCATACGAATACCGATGGTTATCATACAATTACGAAGAATTAATATAATAAAGTACAAATGAAATACGGCAATAAGGGTACAGTCATGTGGTATATACGATAGATAATTACTGACTTTTTCATTATTTAATGGTTCGTACAATTATAGCAATGGATAGCATGAATACAATGGCAAGTTATTCAAGAACGACAATGAAAGGGCATAAATTATGACAATGGATCGTATATCCAAATATACAGTTATGGCAACAATAAATGGTACAATACGGTATACAGTTATGGTAACAATACATAGTACCATAACATATTCAGTAATGGTAACAATGATTGGTACAGAAACACAATTCACATGGTTATCACAGATCAAACAAATACCACATACATTTACAAGCGGCGCCATATCCATGGTTTCAATGGCTGGGTACTATACACACGCATACTCGTTCGGGGAAGAGGCCTCTGTATCTTATTCAAAACCGTTGATTTTAGCGTCAATTTCTCTAGCTGGGATAGGCTAGAAATTCGTTATGTTGCCCATTACTCTGCGGTGGTGATTAACTCTCTCATAACTATCCAGAATGTATCTGTTACATATATAATTTTTTTATCTGATTGATGATTTAGCTGTGCCCGTAGGCGATACGTCCTGGTAATGCAGCAATATTTTAAATGCAACGTTGTAATGATTTAAATTAAAATGTAACTCCACTGCAAGCACTGTACGTACTCTCATTGCCAACTCTAGGCTTGACCTTTAAAAATATACTGTAGCGTTGCCTCATAAAACAGTATCCGATTAGGCAGTACCCAAGTTGTATTAATATGACAACAATACCTAATTTGCACTGATACTATCGGTTTCTGCATGAACCTGACGCCTAAATACTATTGAAAAGTGTACGAACAAGAGAGAGCCACTTCTCAGGGCAAGCGAAGTAAGAGAAAAATATTAGAAAACAAAGAACGAACACAAGAACAAACACACACAAGAAAACCCCACCGAGCCAACAGACCCACACGAGCCCAACGAACCGCAACAACCCAAGGAACAAAAAAACGCGACAACGCACACAAACCAAAAAAGCAACACCGCAAAACGAGAAACTACTCGTTTTAATTGTGCTTATTTAGAAAGGGAAAATTTTAGATATTTTAACGCTGCGGCGAAGATTGATGATTTTTACCTGGAATAATAAAAAATTAGTATATTATTTTAGCCCATCAGAGAAAAAATTGCTCATTTTTTCTCGGCAGCAAAATACCGTGCGTGTATGTTATTGGAAATCTAAAATTTACCTGGGAACATGAAGTTATGGCAAACTCGGTCGAGGTCGATACACTTAGGCCCATACCTCTAGATGGAGAAGCCAAAAGCTAGTTTTCCATCAAGTTACGTTAATATATTTCAGGCGTTGGTGTACCGATTATGCTGGCATACATTTATGGCGTCGTGCCTCTCTCACTTTGTCGTAACGGAACGTGTGGTGTTAGCGCATCATCATCTGGAGTTAATCTTGACGTTGACGAAAGCATTCTTGCTGCAGCAGGTAATTTGGGTTTATAAACTGGCCTCTCCGTTCCCTTAAAATTTTGCCAGGGGGCATAAACCATGGGCCCGGGGGCGCCGATTTTGCCAAGAGGTATTTTTCCATGAGAAAAACGGTTAAAAAAATTTTGTCAGAAACACTGCCAAAATGGTTTTGATGGAGAGAAAAAGCGATTGTGAAGCAAATTTTGACAAAATTTGCGAAATTTTTGGCTTCAGAGTGATATGTTAGTACAAATTTTGATCAAATTTTATGTACTTTAGACCGATTGGAAACAAAAAATTTGCGGATAGGCGGTGAACCGGGGGCACCCGTTCTGAACTAGGGGGAACCGAAAAATGCCGCCCCCACCACCCCGAATTGGAAAGCCCAGATAGATTATTGTACCCAGCAGCAGAATTCTTTAAATCAAGTCATAGGATAGCGACCACTGTTGAGTTAATTGTTGAAATGGAGTGAGCGGAATTTCCACTGAGAGCGCTAAGAAACATCGTGAAAAATTCTTTTTGGCTGTGCAGGTGTCATTCATGGCTCATCACCGGATGCGTGGATGCATTTTTGTTCGATATCAAAAGAATGACGCTGTGCCATTTATTTTAACGCTAAGAGCCTAGGCTCCATTTTCCTAGTCAAAATGGCCAAAAGAGGTTTTTAAGGATTCTTTACCAAATCAGGCCATGAAGGTACTAGTGTTTATATACCATATACTAGACCATATACAATAAGTTCGTGGAGATCTGCAGCTTGCATTTTAGAGCTGCCGTTTTCGAGCTATGCGCCAAAGTTTAGAAATACCCCCAAAAGTGAAATTTTCAAAATTTTGCGAAGCAAGTGTTTTGCATGTTTGGAATACAGCGCTATTAATTCGTTGAACGCATTGGTTTCATGGTTTTAACCTCAGGTTGAGTAGGTTATTAATCTTGCGGCACAGTAAGCGAACAAAGTTTAGTAAATTTTGGTGCAAAAATAGTAAGATTTTACTACTTATTCCAATTAGGTGTATACCTATAGGTCATTGAAACCTATAGGAGATGAAAGCCTTTGGGTTTTCGTTGCAGCTGAATACGATGAATTCGGTTGTATTTGCGTGGTATGCATCAAATAAAGCACGTATTAAAGTATTACGATGAAAAAATTACTCTTCAAATTATATTGTTATTAAAATTTGTGATTTACAAATTTTAAAATTTTTCGTCTTTTTGGTCATTGGAAGAAGAAAATAAAAATGAATTTAGACCCCAGCGTTTCTAGTGAAGTTTCTAGTAATGACAGTATATAATTGGTATCGTGGGATATTAAATGGGCTCAGAGACCTGGATTTGGGACAACAAAATGGTGGCTAAACGCAGAGCGGCCAAATTCGCTCCGTTTCATCTCGCTTTGCGAGTTACTAGTAGTATTAGAAATTGTATATCAGTTCAGTGAATTAGTACTAAAGTACAAAGTAAATTTGATAAACTTGTATTGTTTTCGTGGTAACTAAGTTCTGTTTCAATAATTGAGAAATCATAAAAAATTACCTCTGGCTTATGTTTAAATCTGCGGGTAGCTTAATCGTATTTTAATAAACCCATAACTCGCGATGCCTTGAGCGTTAGTTTTTAATTGCAACTATTTCGTTTCAGGTGGTATGGATCAGTCGAACGTAGAAAAGAATATGCTGATTAACGACATGGATAAGCATGAAGCAGATACAATAACGGGATTTAGTATTCAGAGCGGCGGTTCGGTGCAAAACAGGTTCGTACGACGGTTACAACTGCTACTGTTTGTAATTAAGCTAAATTGTGTAATATCCAACGATCCGTGTTCACTTGAATTTCCTGGGCGTGCCACGACTAATGCTCGCTAAATGTTACATGTGGGATACGGTCGTGCGAATACCGAATGATATTTCAGCAGATATATATTCTTGCAATCGCTCTCGAACAACCTGGAGAAATAATGAAAATATTTGAAAATCGCCCAAAACATTTAAATTATTCTCCAAAAAATTCAACGGGTATGGGAAAGATAAAAAGCTCCCTACAAACAAATACGTGATCGGTGCTGTACTTTCGCTAACGGATTGCCTTGAAAGAAGGGTCTAAATATCTAGCGGTAGAAATTTGAAATGCATCATTATTACTTAGTGGGATTTCTGCATAAGTTGCGTTCTTTTCGTTCTTGTTGCAAACTTTATAATGTTTTATTCAATTTTCAGAATGCAGGTCCATGCCGAAGTTTTGCCCAAACGACGATTGAGCATTGATTCGGGTGCCAACAGCCTTGGGGATCGATTTAATTACGAAGCAGCGAGTACGAAAGGCCTAGCTGGTTCAACTTATTGCGACGATAAGGTTGTTTTTTATTTCTTTTCTGGGTTGGTGCTAACTACGTCAATTATTAATGTATCGTGCCTTGTCAAGTCATATATACCTGTACAATACATGAGACGCATAATGTATGTAGCTGTATGTCAGTGAGGAACTGTAAAATAAATCTGCCTGAAATGGAACTAGAACATGATTTAATCAATCTAAGTATATACTAAAATAGATGAAGCAACACATAAATGTCTTGTAATTTTAAATTGTGCTAAATATAACTTGCTCGTTGGAATATTCTTTGCATTCAATTGCCGAGATATTGATGTTTTGGTCGGACTTGCATGACCTCACAAAGTCAGTGATTTTTGCGACAAGAGCTTTTATCGATCGACATAGTGTAATTTTTGTTTTCACGGTCCACCACAACGACGAAAACACTTAGAATTGTGCTTCCCCGCCCTAACTGCGTCACGCTGACTACATGTACATAGCTCATTGAGCGTGGACCAGACAAAAACAAAATTGCCCAAAGTCTATTTTTATATGCTATCTTATAATGTAATTGCTGATTGTCTGTCTGTCTATGTGTGTCCCAAGTTTTGGATTTGTCACATATTTTTGACCATAACTTTTGAAACCGTTTATTGATTTTTGTGCGGTTTTTTTGTTAGGTAGGAAGGAAATCGATATGGGAATGCACGGGCGCTATTTTTGGGCATCCCTTACGCTTTTTTCACAACCCACCCCTGTTTGAATTAAAAAATAGTGTCTCATTGTAGAGTATCGTGTTTGTCTTTTATCCGAAATACTCGCGAACACGATTTTTGCCGAAACAGGGAGTGGCATTCCGGTTACTCTGATTGCGATATATATGTTTATGTGTGTGCCGCCGCTGTGTAATCGCACGAAGCGCGCAACATATTATAAATCGTCGTCGTTAATTGGAAGCTTATGTTTATATATTTCAATACAATATCATCGTTACAATTATACCAAAAGCTCAAGCTCTTTATTGTTAATTATGTGTAATTATTGTCTAAAATCTGGTAGCGCCTCTAGTTTACAGCCAATAACCAAACCAGGCATAATCACTGAAACATGTCTACCGAGTCAGTTATGCCAGTATGAAGAACTATGACAAAACCCAGCGGCGCTCGGTATGTAATGTGAGCGTATGTAGTGCTAATGAATATACTTCTACCATGTCGGTTGATGAGATGATCCTTGCATGGACTGAGGTCGGAAATTCAAAAGGCAGGTGAGGTAGTCTGGTGGGTGGCTGGTGACGGCGTATTTGTATTTCGCGCCGTGAGGGAGGGGGGCGGTTAGCATCACCTGCCATGGCCTTGGGGAAGATCATAGTCTCGGGTGTTGTAACCCTCCTACCACCCCTATGAGCAACATATGAAATGGTTTGAGCCGCCTTTAAACGTTTAAAGTGCAGTAGGACACAAATGATGTAAAACGAATTCTTTGTTGTTGTTGGTGGTGTAATGAATTTGTATTTATTGTTCTAGAGTATGCGCGGCGGCACAGACGCTGAAGACGGCTCGATGTATGGGGGTGTGCTTGCTACGTCTGATGACGCTGCACTGTTGTCTGCGCTAATCTCCACGAACAACAGTAGTGCACGTGCGGCATCAAATTCAGCAACTGTAACAACGACCAATATTGGATCAGGCCCTTGCACCAACGTCGTTCACGGATTGTTGCAAGTATCAAGCTCAAGCACATGTCGGCCACAGAAAAATTTATTTTCCCCGAGCGTCGCCTCAACTTCTGGTATGGGCAACGTGGCAGACAACGGTGCAGGTCCGAGCGGAAAAATGTCATCTGCGTCGATTTGCGTCTCGGTTACTTCGCATAGCAATGTCGGTGGAGCAGTTATTGCTAGCGGTGGAAAACAACAGCAGAACCAATCATCGGCTTGCTGTTCCGAGAATTCGTCGCTGAAAGCATTGGCAGGCTCTATTTGTGACAATAAAAGTATCGGCCGCGGTACTGTTGGAGAATATGGTCACCTAGTTCAGGTCAGCTTAGTTTTTGCGAAATCAAATTTATTATGTAATCTTCACTCCTTTATTAGGATCGCGGTATTAGCTCAAATCGTGTACAAGACTCTGAGATTAGCGCTAACAAGGAACAGCGAAATTTTTTGAATTTTATTGTTATAGCATGAGTGGGAAGCATTATACGCAAAATATTTTAAGGTATTTTCAAAATATTCCTGCTAGTGATCCACTGTTGAAGCAAACGAACGAAGATTTTTGTTGAAACGCATAGATGAGCAAAGAGAATGGAGTTTCCCTAAACGAGACTGAAGCGCAAGGGTTCATAAAATTACAAGCCACTACAATTCTCTCATCATGCTCTACTTTGTCAGAGTAGCCGTTTGAGCTCAAATGGTTTAAAAATGTCCCAAAAACAAATTTTGAAAATTTGACAAATTGGGTTTTACAGTGTTAGCAAAAATCGGAACACTGTCCGATGGACCGTGGACACTTATTGTCTAAGATATTTTTATGTGTTTATTTCAATGTCAATAAACCTTCGTAACTGTCAAATTTGGGCCTCCAAAAATTGCCAAATTTGTGCATTTTATATGTTTTCGCAACAATTTAAATCTAAGCAGACCAAAGGCGCTTCAAATGGGACCATCTGCAGAATCCTCTTTAATCTTCAACAAATCTACCGGGAAACAGATGACGTGAAACGAATTCTTATGTTCTTATGCATAGATCCAGTGAATTGTATGTATTATTCTAGAGTATGCGCATCGGCAGAGACGGTGAAGACGGCCCGGTGTATACTGGAGTGCTTACTACGACTGACGACGCCGCACTGGTATCTGCATTAATGTCAACAAACAACAGTAGCGCACGTACGCCATCAAATGCAACAGCAGTAGCAACGACCAATGTTGGATCATGTCCTTGCACTAGGGGATTGTTGCAAGTGTCAAGCTCTAACACATCTCGACCACAGAAAAATTTATTTTCGCCGAGCATCCCCTCAACGTCTGGCATTGGTAGCGTGGCTGAAAGCGGCACTTGTATGAGTGGAAAAATCTCATCTGCGTCAGTTTGCCCATCGGTTGCTTCGCAAAGTAATGTGATTGGATCAAATCTTGCAGGAGGCAAACAACAGCCAAGCCAGTCATCGGCTTGCTGTTCTGAAAATTCCTCCCTGAATGCTTTGGCGGGCTCTATTTGTGATAATAAAAGTATCGGCCGTGGTACTGATGTCGATTATGGTCACCTAGTACAGGTAAGTTTTGTATTTAATACCAAATTTATGTGTAATCTATTTGTCCCAGAACAGAGTGGCTGACTTCGCTTATTGTACACAAGAGAGTTGGGTTTGCGTTACTGGAAATATGTTTTTCGGTTATAGCATTTAAAAATATATTTTCAAAGTAGGTGTTACGCTGACCGGATGGTTAATAACACTAATAGCTTGTATTATCACGAAGATGGCAAATTCCGAAAGTTGAATATGTAATTTTTAATCACGTACACACCTATATTGAATATTAAATTATAAAATGAGGCGCATATCTCGAGCGAACACGGAGTTATTGATATTTTCGTGTAGTTTCAACAAATCCTGCAGTGTAAATAATGACAATAGCGGCACAGCATTTTCAGCTACATAGAGTCCAAAAACTTTTGTATTGCTGGAGCGATTATGCAGATATTCCCGTTTTCGTGTATTTTGGGTCTCATGGACTCATTTTAAAAGTGGTAAATCGAGATCCTACATCCCAAAAGATCTGCTTTGCAAAGCGTTATATACAGTTTTAGAGAAGCTCATTTGGTTACATAATGAGCCCAGTTAGACTTAGATAATCTCTACACTATCGAGGTTCAAGTAACGTGATTTTTAGGCCCTACGGGACCCGCCCCGAGCCCCTTTGAGAGGAATATTTTGAGCTTTTTCGAGAGGAATATTTGGGAATCTGGCTTCGCGCCTAAAAGAGTACGAGCTTTCACACTTTGAAATGAGTTACCGCACAGTCAAATGTGTATAACCTAAATACCCAACAACGGACATTACCAATTTCACCGCTAGTAAAAATTGTTCACTCACTACAGTCAGAACTCAATTCATTTAGTTTGACCTAGCTACATCAAGAGTACGCAAGGAAAGAGTATGACACTTCTCATTCTTTGATGTTAACCCGTGTTTGGTCACACGGTACCCCTTATTCCTGTGAGTCTTCATGCACTACCAGACTTGCCTACACTTTTCTGGTGGTAGCTCGGATTCCCTCTGGATTTTAGGGGTAGCTACGATCCACATCGTGTTGTGGCTGAGGTGCAGGTGGAACTCCCAGTTTTGAGGGTTTGGTTGAATAATTATTGTCATCGGTTCAACGCAGCCCCGAAATACTGAGTATTGTCCGTCATACCACTACAAAACTGGAGTTACGCGTTATCGACCCCTCTTAAAACAATAAACAGATAATTTTTAAAATGCCTGCGTCATCAAACACGAGTTTACATTAGAGCCCGAGTTTTAAATTTCACTCTCATCTAATGCAACCTGGGTTGCATTGATTGCTTATTATAGGGACATTGGCAGTGTTCCTATCATTATGCCAATATTGGTGCAGTTTTAAAGTACATTTTTGGAATTTTTTAAAAACCGGTAATTAATGTCCATTTTAGATATAACTTTTTAAGAGATACTGTTTGGTCAGTTTCGGAAATAACCCATGTTCACTGTTTATTTTTATTGCTTCGATCAATGCGGCACAAGGTTTAGTGCACGGACAGAGCATATTAAATTAAAGATAACTTTGAGAACACGTTTTTGAATGAATAGAGATTTGTTTACTAAGCCTGGTCGCATACTTTGGTGAATAGAATTGGCCCGTCCATGTGGAAAGCTCGTTCTGTATCCGTTTCTGAATATATTTCAACATAATTTTCATTTTATTTCATTTCATGGATAACAGGAGTGCGAATATATTGAATATTTTTATCACTAAATAAATTTGTTCGACATAGTAAAATAAATGGCTTTTGTTTCGTTATAAATTGCGCACAATATACAGTAGTACATATATATGTCTACATGGTCAAGGTCGGAAGCAGCAGATGGGTAGCCGGGAACCTCGATGAGGTAAATCTTTGGCAACCAAAGTGGGGAATCAGCCGGTTGGGGAAGAGGGTTGTTCTTCCTGAATCATTGTCCTATGTGCTAGCGGCTTAGCCAAGGAGGAGTGTGGGTACGTGGGACGACCCACATGCAAGCTGGCGCGTCCTCAGTGCAGGATGACTGAAAGCGAAGTCCATGTTTATGTACGCCAGGTGGCATACTTCCCGAATAGTTCTGGTTACGCTCCTGCTTTGTTCTCATGCTCTGAGTTTGGTTCTTCCTATGACAAGTTACGATAGGCTTTCATTTTTCAAGTAATAAATCTGCGATTCTTAGCGTATACCAAAGGGGACGAACATAAACACCAAAAGAACTATATATGTATAGTCGAGCCGATGAAATCTCGGCTGTGTTACAATTTGGCAGAATACTGTGCTATACACAACTTGTTTTAATTATGTTTGTTGTCCTAGAAAAGTCTCAAAGAGCCGATCCCAGATTCCCATATATACTAATATCTGCTGGGCTTAGCTGTTCAGACATCACAACCTCTGCGATACAGTCAGGTCAATCTTCGAAACCGAATTATCACCTGTATTATATATTGCATCGTGATTTATCAGTAAATTATCTGATGCTAATACTAACAAATGGGTGTTATTGTTAAGTGATCAAGGCTTCATCATTATATTGTTAACCTTAGTTTAATGTTGAATCTAAAGTATATCTCGTGATCATGTAAATGGAGTAATACAAGTAACAATGCTACGATGTAATATTTAAAATGCATGTTTACTCATGTAAAATTTTGGCAACAAGGCCCCGAAATGGGAGGATAAATTTGCTTAAAAATACAAAATATTTCCTCATTTTCATGTATATAGTTTTACTGCCGTGCATGTATTTTCAAGTATAAAACAACGTTTTAGCCTTAAAAATAGCGGTAATTATGTTTAAAAACATTTTGCTTACAAAAACATATTTTGAGGCATAAAAATCTTTTGATTTAGTTGAACATGCGTGTTTTCGCCGAGTGGGGGACATAGGGGAAATCTCACGGTTTACCCCACCCCCACTTTGGACAGACCAGTAAGACATCAAGAACGTCAGAATTGTTATAGTTAATCACAGCGTAATGTAACGTACTTGAGATTGTGTATTGTAGGGGTGGATGGTTTTAAATTCCGTCTGTGTGTGTGAAGAGAACGACTTAACCGATTTTCATGATCTTATGCTCATTCGAACCTATGACATAATCGATTTACCATGTACATCCCCGAGCGGTTTTTGATTTGAGATCTGGTTTCGAGGATAGAGGTCAAAATGGGGTCTTTGCCCCATTTTAGTACACTTCACGGAAGCACGGTTATTCAGAACGTAGAGTAACGTGGTGGAGATTGTGTGTTGCAGGGGTTCAAGCTCTTAAATTCCGGCTGTGTGTGTCATCGGCCATAACTCGAAAACTACTTAACCGATTTTCAAGAACTTGGGCTCATTCGAACCGACATAGTCAATCTACCTTCTAGACACACGAGCGTTTGTTTTTTGATTTGCAGTCTGGTTTCGGGGTCAAGGGTAAAAATGTGGGGATTTTGCTCCATTTTAGTACCCTTCACGTAAGCAAGGTTATTTTTATCTTAACTTTAGAATTTTTTCTCTGGTTGGTTTTATTTTATAGTAAAATGATAAATGCCGATGCACATTTTTTGTTTTTGGATTAAGTCTCCGGTTCTAAAGTTACGAGTTATGGCGCCCTTATGGTTCCTCGACCCAAAATTCGAAAATTTTTTCTGACGTCCATGGTTCGTGGTCAAAGGTCAAAATGAGGGTTTTACCCCATTTTAGTACCCTTCACGGAAGCAAGGTTATTTTTATTTTAACTTTCGAATTTTTTCTCTGGTTGGTTTAACTTTATAGTAAAATGATAAATGCCTATTTTTGTTTTTTGATTAAGGCTCTGGTTCTGGAGCTTTGGGGTTTTGAGTTATGGCACCTTCGTGGATCCTCGACCCGAAATTCGAAAATTTGTTCTGACGTCCTGGGCAGCTGAAAAGTTGCACTTGGAGGTAGCATGCCGGTATTGGTTTTACTCTGCGATGAGTAGTTCCATGGGTACGGGGGCATTGCGCATCCAATGTTCCTCGATCCAAGTTTCTAATTTTATTGTGACGTCCTGCGAGGCTGATAGCTTGCACTTGGGGTCTTCGGGTATGGGAAACTTATTGCCGGTGTTAGTTGTGTTCTAACTTGTGCGAGAGATTATGTAATGTCCACATATAGCATCTTGACGTATGTTATCGAGAGCTGATTGACTGTGCACACAAAAGGTTTAGGTGTACCCATGCTTCACTACGCTCTGCAATCTCGATAGAGTTTAGAGTTACTAGTATTATCGGGGAGGTGCCAGCCGAGTTAAAAGACAAATAGCTGTAGTGCGTATACAGTCTGGGCACTATACAGTGTAACTGTCAGTTTAATAATTTTGCACATAAGCCAAACTCTGTGTGACAATAAATAATTTTGAAGGACGTCAATATAGCTATATTTTTCTCCTTGAAAAATATATTAACTTTACCAAAAAAATTTAAACAGTTGAAATAATAGCCTAACGTAGGATGTCGTGCTGATTTTTTGTGTAACTTTGTGGTCACACGGACAAATTTGATACCATGTCCATGTTTGGATCACAAGTACCTGACCCAGTAGAAAGTAGTCTAGACGCCAGCTTGTACCTATTATACTGAACTTTTAACGTTCGTAAAGTGTAAAGCACCAGAACGAGATAAGTGTTTAGACTATTCGACATTATTATTGTCGCTAGAAGTTTATTGAAGAACCGGTTTTGTCAGTTAGATTAACGCATAGACTACATAGATATTATTGTCCCAGATTGAAGGCTATTGAATTTAACTTCGGGAAGCACATAAAACCCTATTCTTAGACACACGTTTCGAAGGCATGACTGATCAAAGCTCGTCATGGTAATGCATCACACGTTAATCATTTCTCAAAACAATGGTCCACAAAATTGGCGACAGTAGAACAAAGAGGAAATTTCGGATATTTTTTGGAATCTTGGGCATCTCCATTGTGTGCAAGAGAACCGCCAGAGCCCGACTGTTAACCAGAAAAGCGGTACGTATTGTCAATGGTTTCCAGCTCGCAAGTTAAGTCCAAACAACCGGGGTTAAATAATTTCGGACAGAAAGTGGAAGTTTGTGGCATATGAAGTTGGTTATTTTAATTTAGAAATATTCAGGAAAATACGCAACCTAATTTAAACGTATATATGATTCCTGAATTTTCAAGATTAAGGTAAAACTTTGTACGACATATTGCTAAGGCACCCCGCGGCAGATTTTAAAGTATTCCCTAATACGTAAGACATTTTAACAGAAAGTACAGAAACCCTTTTTAACTCTTTAACGCATGTATTTACTCTGGTGCAACGTTTGGCTGTGTGTTGTTATTCGCTTGCGTTGTGAGGTGCATTAAGGATCCTATCGTCTTAGGTCAGTGGTTACCGACAGCAACTGTAACACAAACAGTTCGGGTCCGGCGGCAATTTGTTTAACGATAGTCCAAATGCAAATTGATTCATGAAGCAATGGGTTAGGCCTATCAAAACAGGACCAGAATGGTCAAAAACACGGAAAACATGCTGAAATAAATGCCACGAGCATTTATATAACGGTGCCTCATGACACTGCTTGCTTTCTCTTATTTAAACTGATATTCTAATTCTAAATTACAACCTGTAACATCAGAAATACAGATAATCTAAAAATTATTGAAAACATTAGACAAGCAAAAATCTGCGACTCTTAAAAGGGTGTTAGTCAGTAAAATGACAAATTTCGACGGTTTTCCTTTATAACTCAACTCATAATCAAACATTCACAAATTTTGGCTTTCACCTTAGATTTTTTTGCTGCGACGTTGCTGTTGGCACATGGCGTAGGTTATGGTTAAATAAAACGTTTCATAAAAATCGAGGGTCATTTCACGCTACGATGACCTTTTGGTCGGGGGGGGGGGTAAAACTGGATATTTTGGCCAGGAGCACATAAACGTGCAGGGAACTGGTAAAAATGTTATTTACGCTAGGAAGCCTCATTACTTAGCTAGTTCAAACAAAAAAACTTTTCGGCTTCACGCACGCCGTAAGAGGCTGGACATCCGCAAAGTCCCGAATTGACAAAAATCGTAATGACTAATTTTACGACCTCTTTTTTTCGGGTAGTCTCGTGGCTCCGTGTTCGAAGTTATGGCCCAAATTCTTTTCTATGCAGGATTAGTCAGGTCTATACAACATTTTTAATTGCACGATTTTCAAATCAACTCCAATCATGGAGAGTGACAGCTGTAGATATGGCATGAACCCCAGTTTTACCCACCCCAGACCAAATTCTTTTTTTGGTCATTGCTCGTTACTTATGCATGGTACATAAACGTTGTTCATATATCATACCTGTCCCCTGGGTGCCTTTTGAAAAAATATTAACCCAGGTGCTTGCTGTTACTTACCCCAGCGCTAGGGTCAAAAGGTCGATTTTAGCACATTTGATTACCCCCCCGCCCGACCGTTGCTAGTTAGGGGTATGGTGGAGTCAGCAGAAGTCAATTAATTTGTCTGTTATGGTTCTTTCCAATCACAAAGCGAATGGTGAAACGACCTGAGCTCTATCTCGCGCCCGACCTGTTGATCTCAGGCTTTTACCCACCACCGACCACACTTTTACCCACCCCCGACCACCACCAAAATGTGAAAAATCGAACATATGATGTTATTTCGAGGAAATTTCACGCTTTTGGTTCATAATACATTGTGGCAATACATTTCGACGACATATGCTGCAAAATTATTTTTTGAAAAAATTCTAAATATACCCCCCGACCATGGTCTCAGGCATGTACACTGGCAGTTGATATGGGCTGCCATTTTGTACCCTCATAGTGGAAATTGTGGTATAGAACATCTTACATACCGTTTTCAAGTTAACTATGCTGGTTAAACACGGTCGAATTGGCCATCTCACATTTTTACCCTCTCCACGCCAAATTTTACCTCCCCCGACCACCAGCTACTTCCGGCATTCTAACATATCTGGCAAAGGGTATGTTGTGAATTTTTTTGCATAACACTTCCCCCAGGCTAAACTATCGATATAAATAGCTACCGTTTATGGCCGCTTCGTTTCCATTTAATAACCGGTATAAATCGGCACCCCCGTGTTTTAAAAGTGTTAAATTTGACCCAAGAATAGGCATAAAAAGCTTAATTTTTGACATACGGAGTTCCGCATAACAACATTTTGACCGCGCTGACGGGCTGCACGAGATACGATCACAAAATCGAGGCTAGATGCAACCTGGAGCATACCAGAGGTCATTTTATGTGCTAACCTTGCTGAGCAGCACGGGGGTGGTATTTGGGAAGCCATAGCATAAAAACGGTTAAAAAAATTTACTATATCGAACTTAAATTAGGGATCCTTGACGTTTTTTGGTCATAGGGTGTAAAATGAAGATAATCGGAGCCAAAAAGTCATTAGTCATTTTTTCTGGGGCAAAAGGACATCGTAGCGTGAAATGACCCATCGATGATTGTTTCCGTAGACCAGTGTGGATTAAGTAAACGCGAGGCGGCACATAGTTTAGCTTCTGTGGCTAGGTTGAGGAGGCCACTTTGTTACTACCTCCGCATCCCTTACCGTGGTCCCTACTTCCCCGGTCCCCCCCCCTTCCAAAAGAGGGGGCCGGAAAAACATGGAGCTAGCGGGTACCCGCACAGCTCAAAGGCTGTCCATCGTCACTAGGCCCGTACCCGCGGGCTGAATACGTTATTTTTCAGGCCCGCAAGTTATTGAATCATTAATGGCTCAACATATTCATCGCTTTGCGTTTTAAAGCCATTCTAATCTTGTTAACTTTTTGATAGCTGATTCTTCGCCAGCGATCTCTCGCTGCCAAGGCTGCACGACAAAGACTGATTCCTTTCGCAGCTCACCTCCCTACCACCCAACCAACCACCCAAATGGAAGCTCGCCGGCATTCAGGGAGGCCGCCCGCCCCGTGCCCAGCAGAGGAATTTGTAGCGTCCTAAAGATATCGTAATTTGCACTTCTGCAGGGCCTAGTAAAAGGATTCTCCTTGAGGTCTGCAACGCCCACAAAAGGGAACTGCGTAATGGCTTCTACAGTGGACCAAGTGTTAACAACGGGACCCACGACCCACACTAGTCGACACACGACTCACATGACCCACGAACGGCCCATGGACCCACCCTCCATTTTGTGGTCTCAAAAAATATTTAACACCATGGGTGATCATTCTTTGAAGTGGAGCATTGCTCGGTACTCGGGGTTGGGCTAAGTATTTTGCGATTACTTTCGGAAACCTGCCGGTACCAGCGGGTTACCCGCGTTCTGAACAAATGCAGTGCTAGGATATCTGGATTATTCCCACATCGCGGATACTATTCGGATATGAAATCGTATGAATACTTGTCCGTTGTAATAGAGTGAATGCCGTTGTTGCATAATGAATTTCGTATTTAATATTCTAGAGTATGCGAGGTGGCACAGATGCTGAAGACGGCTCAATGTATGAGGGAGTGCTTACTACGTCTGATGACGCTGTACTGTTCTCTGCGTTAATGTCAGCAAACTGCAGTAGCACACTATCCGCATCAAATTCAATAGCTGTAACAACGACCAATATTCCTTGCACCAATGTTCAGGGATTACTGCAAGTGTCAAGCTCAACCACCAGTCGCCCGCAGAAAAATTTATTTTCTCCAAGCATTGCCTCAACATCTGGTATGGGTAGCGTGGCTGAGAGCGGCAGTTGTATGACTGGCAAAATGTCATCTGGGACAGTTTGCTTTTCGGTTGCTTCTCATAGCACTGTCAGCGGATCAATTTTTACCGGTGGAAAACAACAACAAAGTCATTCGTCGATTTGCTGTTCTGATAACTCTTCGCTGAAAGCATTGGCAGGTTCTATTTGTGACAATAAAAGTATTGGCCGCGGTGCTGCTGGCGAATATGGTCACCTGATACAGGTCAGTAGGACTGCTTTCCGGTATTAAGCTTATAATGTGGTGACCTATTATATTATTTGAAATGTGTTGACTGAGTTAGGTCAAATAGCGTACAAGACAGATTGGACTAGCTGTACTAGAAACATTGCATTTCATCATAGGTTTTGCTGTTTTATCATGGACTATGTTTTTGAATTATTTCCTGAGCTTTTTTCAAAATATTCCTTGTGAAAGCCTCTATTATACTCTGGGCAAACGGTTAAAAATCATTTCAGAAACACTGCCGAAATGCTTTTGATGGAGGAAAAAAGCTATTTTGAAGCAAATTTTGATAAAGTTTGAGAAATTTTTGGCTTCAGAGTGGAATTTTAGTACAAATTTTGATCAATTTTTTGTACTTTGAACCGATTGGAAACAAAAAAATTTCTAAGAGATGATGAACCGGGGGAGCCCAAAATTTTGACAGGGGGCACGAACCGGAGGGCACCTGTTCTGAACCAGGGGCACCGAAAAATGCCAAGGCCTCCCCACCCCCCAATTTGGATAGCCCAGATACTGAACTTGGCCTTTACCGGTTATCTATTGCGGAAGGCTTTGGTTAGGTGAGCACCTACTGCCGATTCTGTGATCCTGCCAACAAGCCTCCACCGGAAGCGGGGGACCCTATGGAGGGGCCCTCAACCTTGGGGGAGGACAGTAGGGCATCCACGCGGATGTCTCATGTAGTCAGAATCTAATGAAGCTACTCTAGTTTTAGCTTAGTTTAGCAATGAGTAGACTCAAGATTTTTCAGATAAATGCCCAGCACTCAAAACTGGGTTCCTTAGAGTTAGCTAGAAGACTAAACAAACGTGGTGATTTTACAATAGGGTTGATTCATGAGCCGTACTGCATAAAGGGGTCCCGGCAGGTCTAGCAGGGACCACAGGCACGCTGTTTTATGCTACAAGTGAAGTTGAACGAATAAGAACAGCTGTCTTTGTGTCAAACAGCAAAATGGCAGTCAATATGAATCATCTATGTAGCACAGATTGTACAGTAGTGAAAATAGAGTGGTTTGTAGCTGGTCGCAGGGTTGAGTTGTACCTTGCTTCCCTATCTTCCACACGATGCTGGATGTAATGTGGTGACACAGAGCATAAGATTGGTGAATTACACAAATGGAAGGAATATTGGTGTCATCATAGGATGTGATGCTAACGCTCAACTCACAATATTGGGTAGCACTAATGTGAATGATAGGGGGACAGACTTGGTAAGTTATCTGATGACTACAGACTTGGATGTATTCCAACGTTTGTCACCCGCGTTAGAAGGGAAGTGTTGGATATAACTCTTGCAAATAGTAAAGTTGCTGGTGCGATCAGCGGCTGGTGTGTTTCGGAGGTTTACTCAGGATCTGATCACAGATTTATTCAGTTTGAACTAACAAATGTTGATGATACTGAGCAACGTAGATTTAATATTAGAAGTCTGAACAGTGCTAAGTTTGCGCAACTGGCATCAGAGAAACTTTTAGATGCTGAAATTTCAGAGCATAACGGCGGACCAGCTGGACCTAGCCGTGTCTCTTCTGATTAGTGTACTAGAAGTCTCATGCAAAGCATCATGTCAGAAGAAATCTTATAGTAAAAATAGGAATCGCTGGTGGAATAATGGGTTAGAATCACAGCGCAAGAAAGTATGTAAGGCCTTTGATAAGACCAGACGCTTTCAGACTGAGAGAGAATGGGACAAGTAAGTATAGAAGACAACAGCGCACTTATAAGCGGATGATTCATGAGGCAAAGAGAATGCGCTGGAGGAGATTTTATGATAAGGTTAATAGCACGTCCGAGAGCTCTCGTACATATGCAAAAGATCTTGTGATGAGGCCTCTAGTAAGTCAGGGTTGAGTAATCAATGTAGATGACCGGGTCACCGCTGACGTCTATGAGCCACCTATGACGAAGCTGTCTATTCACTTTCCATCGTCGGTCATTCTTCAAACCCGCCGCCGTCTAGAATGATGGAGACTCATGTAATCTCAAAAACAAGCGAGCTTATGGAGATAAGCAACTTGATGCCTATGGAGAGAATCAAAGGGAGATCAGTTCGTTTCAAACTTTCAAATCGCCAGAAGAGTTGATGGTGTATATCCAATCATGCTTTGGCTATCCTGCGAATGCTCTGTTTATTTATTGCAGCGTATATTTAAGGCTAGCCTGAGGCTTGGCTATATTCCGTCACAGTGGAGGATATCTAATGTAATTTTTATGCCCAAACCGGGCAAGAGGGACTATATGGATCCAAAGGCGTTTAGACCAATTTGTCTTTCTTCCTTTCTTCTTACAACTATGGAGATAATTTTATCAGGGATGTGATACTGGTCAAGTATACGCTACGTCGGAATCAGTATGCCTACAGGTGTGGTAGGAATGCAATCTCGGCCCTGCATGCTACCACATCCTGGATTGAAGGGGAGATGTACAAAGGCAAATACGTGGTAGCTGTTTTTGCGGATGTGTCTGAGCTTTTGACTGTTTGGGTGCTACGGCCAAAGTTGATGTCCTACCTCTATACTGCGGTAGTGCTTCCATCTTTGACCTACGGCTGTGCCATGTGCTGCCACAGAAGCAAATTGAAAACTTATTTGGGGAAATTTTTGAAGGTTCATAGTCTGGCCTGTCGTATGATTACAGGTTCACTTCGTTCTGCTCCTCTGGAGGGCCATTATGGAATTAGACCTATTGATCTCGTTATTGATCAATTGGCACTTGAAAGCTACTACCACCTGAGAACAGCTGGGCTATGGCTTGCTCAGTGCGAGAGTAGTGGATATTATAGTTTGCAAAGATTCGCCGAGGCATAGCTATAGTAATGCCAACGGGCAGAATTTTAAGATTTTTCAGTCGGAGTAGGAAATGGTGTGTAAGACATGAGGGAACCAAGTCAGATGGAACCTTGTGTTCCAGTTTCCTCTTCCATGGTGAAGAGTGCGCTGGCGCGTTTTCTGTCTGGGCAACACGCTAGACGGTGGAGAGGGAGAATAAATTGCAGGCATACAAGGATTTTCTTTCCAGAAGTCAATTATAGGAGATCTCGCTTGTTATTGAAGCTTATCAAAAATAGATTGCGGATTGCTATACATGTTTTAACTGGGCATAATCCTTGAAATGCTCATCTTAAAGTTATGAAACTAAGAGAATGTGGTCTCTGCGAATATTGTCGCCAGGCGGCAGCAACGTCCGAACACTTTGTATTAGGACGTAAAAAATGGGATGAAGCTAGGCAAAGGTTCTTGGGTGCTCAACAACTAGCAGTTACTAATGATAGGACTATAGTTATGTTTGAGCAAATTAATAGGATTTTGAGTTGCAACTCAGAGGTTCAGTCTGGGTTTATAAGAATTAGAACACGGTGATGCAAAGGGTCCTACTATTGGTCCTGTGCAAATGTATCACACCGTTATTCAAAGTCTAATCTAAACTTGGTTTGGGGTTTGGATCAAAGCAGCTGTTCCGCCTGACATATCACTTGGACATTCCCCCAACGACAACGGATCATATATTTCACAATGAAGCTAATAATGTTATGAGCAATAAAAATTGTTTCACCTATAATCATATACGCCCAGGTCCTACTTTTACGTCACCTTATTTCCAGCATAAGTTTTTGGTTCTCTATTACAAAATACCAGAAATGCTAACCTTAATGTTCTCTTCTGGACTGTAAAACAGAAAACATTTCAGATTTTAGAAAATATTGATGATAGTATTGTATTTTAAGAAAGCACATCTAGTTTTGGCTGTTTTTGGGAAAGACACTGGATTGTCCGGCTTAAGACTAATAAACCATATTATATTCTGAATGATAAATTCACCCAAATTGATGCAAGAAATCGGTACTCTATAATTAAAAACAACCACGACCTTTTGCTTTACTATACTAACAAAAGCAGGAAAAGGGCACACAGACTTAGATGAAGAAATGTAAATAATAACAACGTTGTCGAGGTCTTTGCAAGAACGACGCCATCGCTTTTCGTAGAAACATTTGCAACGTTATATTTAATTGTAACATCAGGGATTTGGGTAATCCTGTTATTGCAGTCGCAAACCCTTTCCATACCAGAAAGATTGTGACAGCTCTTAAGGAATACTGTGGAGATATGAAAAACACTAAAAATTTGGAAACAGGAAAACAAGCAAACAGTACATGGTGGCAAGTTTCATGCATAGAGAATATGATACCAAGTTATGGAAATTCTTCATACCTTCAGCCTGAAATACAATAAACCTGTTAGCTCTCATATTTTTAACAACAGATATATATCAGGGAGTAACCGGAATTCATGTTCCGGCGAAAACCGTATCCCGGTTGCGGTTCCGGCAAAAGGCAAAAACCATACCGTATCCGGAATTCCGGTTTAAAATTTTTTGTTTGAAATTTTCCACATTTTTGATTCATCTGTGGTCCAAACATATGTAATATACACAATGATGAAGTTCCAATACAGCCAAACAAAAGAAAAAATTAGCTCATCAAATTATCGTGTGAAACGGAAGTAGGACACATATATAATTTCAGTAGGAATTTTTCATCTTAACCCTGCAAGAGTTTGTTTGCAAAGCAAATCCAGCTCGATGCTTGTTATAGCTATTTTACACATTCAGAAGTGTGCGGGGTATGTTAAAATTAAACCGGTCCAACTCGATAACAGAGTATAGATTATTAAATTCGAGTGGAATGAGCGAGCGAATGGAGCGAGAATTTTCAATTTTAGCTCTGGAGGGGGGTGAGGAGGTCCTGTGTGTCTGTCGCACCTGGATCTCGATAACGCTTGGGTAGATTTTGATGCAAGATAGATCAGAACCGCAGTGGTCGATTTAGATATAGTGACGGAGCCCGATTTTTGAATTTTTCTCGTGGGAAAAGTTATGGGGCAAAATGACGTCATTTTGGCCCATTTTTCGGGCACGCCCTCCAGTTTTTGCGACTTTTCTCAATAAGTAAGCGAGGTATCCGCCAAATGATAGGCCTATTCCATGTAGCTTTACCAGGGCTTTCCAATGTTTTTCAACTACTTCCCAATCTGGAGTCTATAAGCTTACAGTAGGCGCCAAATTTCATATTTGGTGAAAAGTCGTGGGAAATGCACCTAAATGTGTGTTTTTGTTCCTTTTAGTGTCTTATTATAAGGTTTTCTGGGCAGATAAATTCATTGCAAGTGTTAAAAATATTGTTGGGCAAATATTTTTTACACTTCTGGTTCATACTTGGCATAAAAAATTACGTTTTCGAAATTTTTGGTGAGAAGTCGTGGGAAAAGCACCTGAATGTGTGTTTATTGTTGGTTTTAGTGTCGTATATGGGGTTTCTGGGCCGACAAGCTCATTGCGAGTGTCAAAAATATTGTGTGGCAAATATTTTTCACACTTCTGCTTCGGGGGATTGTTCTCACCACTTGAAATCTGGCTCGCAAGCGAGTTTCACTAGTTTAGAAGTAGCTACTTTGCTGTAAACTTGGCCAATATAATTTGCTTCAAGCACTATCCAGTGCGTTTGTAATCTTTTTAACGCAATCTACATTGAAGTAAAGTAACATATGTGCAACAGGAACTGAGTTCTTAGCAATGCACTGTATTTTTTGAAACTGTGCGATTAGTATAACAGTTTATGACATTTATTGCATTCTGATCAGTAAGTTATCATCATTATCATTTAGCTGACGGGCACTGGTTGCCCAACGCTAGCCTAAACAATGTCTCTGATCACTGGCTAGAAGATTATAGTATGCCTTCCTTTGTTTTCTCTTAGGACCATATAAACCAATAATTTTAAGTTTCCTGCATAATAACATGCAACAAACGTATGTGTAGTAAAAGGAGGCGATTGGAGACAGAACGAAAGTGTTTAGTCTACGCCCCACGCAAGCATGATTAGTTACAAGCACGAGTCAGTTCAACAAAATTTAAGCAAGGCTATATAGTGGAAGGCATTTTTTGCTCTGAAGGTCCAAAAACCAACATATTGCTCGACAACTAAACATTATTAGCTTTCTCAGTCTCTTCAAACTGCCAGAGAAGCAATAATGCCATTGCAATACATTAAGCTTAATGTAAAATTTATTTTTAATAATTTTAAATCCACTGTGCCTTCATTTCTTTCTTCATCTGTTTTACTTTATCTATGTTTTGAAGACCAGGTTCCGGATCCGGTTTAAATGGACGGTTCCGGTTCCGATCATTCCCTGATAATCGCAGTCGTGACTCAAATGTAAACATAGTACACTATGTGACTACCGGGATAGTAAATTTAAGGATAATTTTGGGCACGTTATTTGTTGATTTGAATATTGTTAATGATACTTACCTACTTTGTATTTGTGAAAATGGTACGACGTATCGTAATAAAATTTTTAACAAAAATATTTATCCGTTACTTTCGTGAGGATGTTTCCAGATATTCGAAATCAGTTAAAACTAGAAACAGTAATATTCCATCTTCAGATATAGAAGAGTGGTCTACTCTTGTACAGCGCAAGCTCTTTGATGCTTTATCCAGAAATCGGTCACGCAGTTACATAAACTTTACGCCGGACCATATTAATCTAAGTATGTCGAGTATATCTAAGTTGCCTGTCTGACTTGAAACGCAAATATCACTGTTGTAAATAAAATTAGGCTAGTAAAAACCATGTTTTATATGTAAAATTTTTATACATAGAACAAATACAACTTCAGTTAGGAACAGCAGTCCAAGACATTGCTATAAACGAGAGAATATTAATCTTGACAAAAATGGGGTTAGCAACCAATTCGACATTTACCCTACGAAGGGTGGATATAGATCTCCCATTCATTCGAATCATATCGAAGTTAAGTTTAGAACTATTATTAGCAATAGAACTACTGTGACTAAAAAGGTATATACTATGTTCAACACTTAAACTTATACAAATCAGAATGCAGCGTTATTGTAATTTTATTAAAAAACACGCTTGTGTAAATCGTATTTGGATTATAGATAAAAATCGACCAGAGATGTGTATCTGGATGTAATAGCAAAGGTTACTATCGCAGCATTAACACTTATTTTTACTAGACTTTATGGGTCATTTCACAATACCATGTCATTTAGTCACTAGAATAATGACTTATTTCGGATTAAAATTTGACCCCCAGGGAACCCTTTGCGACCCCTGTAGCAGGTTTCATTTAGCTCGTTTTGCATAGAGACATCGATATTCGAAAAATTCGGGGTTTTTCTATGTCGGAAGGGGTATAAACACTGTACACATGAAAACGTTTCATTTTGGCTTCAAAAATGGTGTTTCAAAAGTACATGGTTTCGTGAAATGACCCATATAGTACACTATAGTATGGCGAGATTTTAACCAATCCTACACACCTAATTAACGTTGCATTTAACAACAATAATGAGAAACTAGTAATTGGTATTTCTAAATACAAAATCTATTGGACCTATACTAGACCGAAGCGTAATAACCGACTGTATTACAACTAAGAAAGCATACATGCTCGTAATATGTATCCCACATTTAGAAAACGTATTTCGTATTTATAAACAACGCATTGGAATTCCATGTGTGGTGACGGTGCTCCTTACTTTAGCAATTTACATCTTCACAACTATTAACAAAGAAGCATACTTATGCTCGTAATATGTATCCCACATTTAGAAAATGTATTTCGTATTTCTAAACAACGCGTTGGAATTCCTATGTGTGGTGACGGTGCTCCTTACTTTAGCAATTTACATCTTCACAACTATTAACGTGACTATACTCAAACATGCGATATTGCAGATATATATGTTACTGCCTCAGAAATGTTTTCCAGTATACAAATGATGTGACTGTGATCAACGATGATGACTATTTGGAAATAGTCTACGCAGATATATATCGTAGTTCCTTGCAACTGTGCAAAGTAAATACTAGCTAGTAATCAGTACGGTAATGTGTTAGATTTAGATACTTGAATTCTGAATAATAGAGGTAACATTGCACTTTACGACAAAAGAAATGACCTTAAATTTAAAATATATGATTTTCCGCATTTCCTCAGTCGCTTGTCTATTTCATTGTATTGAGGGATAATTTAGAGCCAAACAGCCAGATTTGGCCACGTTAATAGAAAACTCGAAGGGTTTAATAAAGATTATTTGGTTTTGTATTAAATCTAGTAAATATCCTAATTGCGCTTACTTGCTCTTATGGTCGATGAGCTCGTTGGACGGATCCTTCAGCTGTGACCATCCCCGATTTGATCATACGTCTCCATTGCACTCGGTCGTTGGCGATATCGGATATAATGCGTATATGGTCGCGGTTCCAGGTTGCGGCACCGTATGTTGATTTGAGATGGTCGAGGTCTTTTGCTGTTGCTTTGTGCCACGTATTCTTGGGTGCTGATCGAACACATTTCCAAGCTGCAGGCACCGGGCAACGCCAGACTTGATTGCAGAGTCGATGTCGATGACGGATTGTTGTTGACACATCGCCCTTATGTCGACATTACGTATTCGGTCACACCGGGTAATTCCTAGTATGGCTCTGAGGCATGACATTTGGAACATCTCAAGTCAATCCATATCGCACTTGTTACAGACCCAAGTGGAAATTCCATACAGAAATGTTGACAGGACGGCAGCATTGTATACTTAGACCTTTGTCCTTGTCGAAATTTCGCGTCTGGACCACAGTTTTTCTTTGAGCTGTCAAAAAGTTGCGGACGCTCTTCCGAAGCGTGTGCTGATATCTCTTGTTGCCGATACCTTCGTGCTGTCGACGATTGAGCTGAGATATGTGAACGTATCCACTACATCAATTCTAGTTCCGTTCTGGACTAAATTTGGTTCGGGGTGATGTATGGACATCGCCTTCGTTTTGGACGGTTTGATAGCTAGGCCTAGCGCCGCTGCGTTGACAGATATGCGGTTAAGCAGATACTGACAGCTGATTTCGTCTGGTTGTGAAATAGCGATGTCGTCAGCATATTCGAGGTCAGCAACAGTTGTAATTTCACTGGAGAACTCGACGCCATCAGTTTCCTGAATTGATTTAATCAGTATCCAGTCTAACACAAAGTTGAACAACATGGGTGACAAAATGCATCCTTGTCTTACACCGCTGCAAACGGAAAACTCTTCACTAAGACCATCAGATGATCGCACTCGACACATGGCTCCGTCATACATGTCGGTGAGGATGGCGACGATCAGCTCTGGGACGCCGCATTTACGCAATACCTTCCACATAGAGTTTCTGTGAACACTGTCGAACGCCGCCGCAAAATCAATGAAACAGACGACAGTAGACTTGCCGTGTCTTAGGCGTTTCTCCAGGAGTTGACGCAGTATGAAGATCTGGTCGTTGCATCCAGGGCCGGCTCGGAAACCACATTGTTGGTCACGTAATCGACGTTCGTATACGGTACTGAGTCGGCGTCGTATTATTGATGTGAGTACCTTACCAGCGATAGATAGCAGCGATATGCCTCTGTAATTGCCGCAATCATTGGATGGTCCCTTTTTGTGCAGTGGTATAATCACACTGTCTTTAAAGTCCTTCGGCACTGATCGTTCTTGCCAAACGAGTTTTAAAAGTTTGGCTAGTGGAGGTACAATTACAGGTTCCGCTGCCTTGATAGTTTCAGCAGATATGTCGCACCTCCCTGGTGATTTTCGAAATTTGAGACCACGTATGGCAATGCTGATTTCATCATTTGCTGGAGGTGACACATCTATAGGTTCGTCATTTGCTTGTTCCAAAACGAGGTCATTGTCAGGAGTGATTGGAACTGGCCGGTTTAGCAGTGTTTTGAAGTGCTCAGCCCACCGTTCCAGCTTGGCTGCTGGTGTCTTCACCGCGACTCCAGATGCACTGAGCAAGCTCGCGGATGGTGCTCGGCGCTTTCGTCTACCAGATATTTCGTGTATGGTGCTGAACATAGTTCTGCTGTCTCCTCTGTCGGCGCCTGCCTGCATCTGAACGGCTTTCTCCTCCCAATACTTTTCCTCATCATCACGCAGTCTCCTCCGAATTTCCCGGATAAGATAATTTCTGCGTCTTCGATTGCATGTGGATTTCCTTTCTGCTACTAAGGCCAACGTTGCTTCAGATATCCAGCGTGACGTTTTCCTGCGCTCAACTGGACACCATGATTTGGTCGTCGAACTGAGAATCTGTTTGATGTTGGACCACGCGACTTCCATTGTTGGTGGGTCGTTGAGAGCTTCAAAACGGTTTGCCAGTTCGCAACGATAGCCATCTCTGACATCTGTGGCACGAAATGCATTTAAATCCACTGGTGGGGGTCGCCTCGTCGACCGAACAACCTAATTGGCTTTTTATATCATTCTAAATTAGTACAAGAAGTCATCACTATTCACAAAAAAATTATGAACTATTCGCAAATAACAATGGTTAGATCGTTTTGTTAGTGTAAGTAGTTTACGGTTAGGCCCTTTTCAGAACGTAGTGGAGCTTGTGTGGTGCAGGGATGAAAGCTTTTAAATTCCATCTGTGTGTGTGATCGGCCATAACTCAGGAACGACTTACCCGATTTTCATCATCTTGGATCATTCGAACTGGTATAGTGATTTACCGTGTATATCCCCGAGTGTTTTTGATATGGGGTCTGTTTCGGGGTGAGGGGTCAAAATGTGGGTTTTTACTCCATTTTAGGACCCGTCACGGAAGCAAGATTATTTTTATCTTATCTTTCTAATTTGTTTCTCTGTTTGGTTTTATTTCATAGAAAAATGATAAATACCGACGCACATTGTTTTGTTTTTCGATTAAGGCTCACGTTCTGCAGTTATGGGATTTGAGGTACGGGGTATGGCGCCCTCATGGTTCCCCGACTCAAAATTCGAAGTGACTTCCTGGGTGGCTGAAATGTTTCAGTTGGGGGTTTTTGTGCATTGGAAACATATTGTCGGTGTTGCTTTTGCTCTGCGACTCATATTTACATGGGTACTGGGCATGGCGTCCCGATTGTTCCTCGACCCAAAATGCCAAATTTTATTGTGACGTCGTGGGAGGCTGATAGCTTGCACTTGTGGTTTGAGGTATGGGGTGTACGGCGCCCCCCATGGTTCCTCGACCCAAAATTCGAAAATTTGTTCTGACTTCCTGGGCTTCTGAAATGTATCACTTAAAGGTTTTCGGGCATAGGAAACTCATTGCCGGTATTGTTTTTGCTCTACGACACATAGTTCTATGGGTACGGGGCATGGCGCCCCGACGGTTCCTCGACCCAAAATGCATGTTTTTATTGTGACGTCCTGAGAGGCTGGTAGCTTGCACTTGGTGGGGTTTCGGCCATGGGAAACTTACTGCTATGCGTCTTTCACACAGAAGTGCGTGCACGAACTGCACACCATAGACACGTCGCGCAACGATTGCACGCAAAATGAAGACAACGGCTTTCCATTGCCCGCACAATGCTAATAACGCGCTTCTATTACCAGATGTCGAGTGAAATATTGCTGACTATGACTATGCCGCTAGAGCAATCCTAGCGTCTATATTTATAGCTTGCGTGCAATGGTTTATACCATATCTACAACAACGCGCAATAGCATCAACCATATCTGCATCTTTGTGCAATTAGCAATAGTAGCATCTATATTTATAGCTTGCGTGCAATGGTTGATACAATATCTACAAAAACGTGCAATCGCAGCAACCATATCTGCATGTTTGTGCAATGGTAGTGCCTATTGCAGGTCATATTGCAGTTATGTAAGAACCATACATGTTCATGAAAGTAGAGAGTTGTTCCCTTGAAGTCCGAAACCCCTCATCCCCCAAAAAAACCTAACTATTATTGCTATTGGTCTCCCCTCCTGGTTGACATTGGTGTCCATCTTCAGTTTCATATTGGTGCCCCTTCCAGTTGTTATTGGTGATCTCTCCAGTTTTATATTTTTGCCCCTCTAGTTTGATATTGGTGCCCCCTCCAGTTTGACATTGGTGTCCCCAGTTTGATATTGGTGTATTGGTGCCCCCACCAGATTGATATTGGTGCCCCCCTACAGTTTGATAGTCGTGCCCTTCCAGATTGATAGTTGTGCACCCTTCAGTTTGATATTGGTGCACCCAGTTTGATACTGTTGCCCCACTCCAGTTTGATACGGGTGTCCCCCTCCAGTTTGATATTGGTGCCCCCTCCAGTTTGATATTGGTGCTCCTCCAGTTTGATATTGGTGCCCCCTCCATTTTGTTATAAGTGCCCCATTCATTTTGTTATTGGTGCCCCCTCCAGTTTGATACTGGTGCCCCACTCCAGTTTGATATTGGTGCACCCTCCAGTTTGATATTGGTGCCCCTCCATTTTGTTATTAGTGCTCTCTCCAGTTTGATATTAGTGCCCCATTCATTTTGTTATTGGTGCCCCTGCCAGTTTGATACTGGTGCCCCACTCCAGGTTGATATTGGCGCCCCCAGTTTGATATTGGTGCCCCTTCAGTTTGATATTGGTACCCCATCCATTTTGTTGTTGGTGCGCCCTCCAGTTCGACATTGGTGCCCCTTCTAGGTTTACTGGGTGAATTGATCTACAAAATGGCGCCAAAAGTACCCATATAGCTTGACCGGTTGTGGTGGTGTTACCATAGTGTATTTTTGGGTCCCATGGGCCCATGGTAAATCCTGTTTTTGTTTATCACTCTGGCCAATGTTAATTCTTCCCTACACTCGTTTCACTCACGACTCAGAAGTCAACAAGAAACAAAAATGTGCATACCGGGCAAAGGTACGCCTGAATTGATAGCATTGTCGTTTTGAGCAACCACGGAAAACGACTGCGCAAGAAGTAGCTGCCGAGTTTATCAAACTTTCAATTTATTGTTATTTGTGTGATTTTTGCACTTTTGTATGTTTGTACAGGAATTGAGCAAATTGGATACAGATTTCTTGAAACAAATGTCGGCCCGAAATTTGCAGGTACCTCCTGGTGACTTAGAAATGCGTTCACTTTTTATCGTTTTCGCAATGTACTATCTGTGGCTTTGTCTTAGAAAAATTTCGCTTTGTCGCAAAATTTTATCGAAGGAATTATTTAGACGCAAAAATAAAGTCTTGTGGCACGCATTATAACAATGTGAGATATCGCGGTAATATTCGTACACTGTTTAATTCTCTTTCGATTTGATGACTAAATTTAAAATTATAAAATATGTTCGATTTCGTATTGATTTAAACATTATCACTCAAAGAACAGTTATGTCAATTTCCGCAGCAATGAACTGCTCGTCACAGATGGTATTGTTATCTGTACATATTTATCATTCTGAACAATTTTAGAATTGGTTGTACAGACGGTTTCCTATGTTTGTATAATATGTTGCGATATATCCGATAACTAAAATTGTTTGCTTTGCATAAAAATGATAAAGGAACGACAAGGGTGTAATGAAAATCGGTGCACTAATTATTGATACACATACAAGAAGATGAGGTATACAGAGTCCGACAACAGCAATAAAATACAAAATATATCAATGAATGTTTTGTTCTTAACATGACAAAATTGTTTGAAGCTGAACGTCAAAAACAATGATTTTTCACGAATTACATTATATTACTATAAATTATTAAATATTATATATTTATAGCATGTACCTAATTTGATAGAAACGTGTGAATCGTATATGGTCATTGGAAGATAGGGGGTTACCCCTTTCCCTGAAGTTCTGACACCCCACCCACAGAGAGCTCGGCTATCCCGCTGGTAGGTGGTTCAATCCGCACTGACTCCGCTGCCCCCTCCATCGAGGACCCGGCACCACGCCCTCCTTGGACTTAGGATCGTTGTTGTTGATCATTTTGGCTTTGAAAAAGTGTAGGTTGTTGTAAGGTAGTTAACACGAAACATTTGTGAAAGCCAACACTGGACTAGGTGAAGAACGCACAACAAATGGATCTAGTGAACATTAAGCGTGGAGCGAACAGTAATTATTTCTGGAGTTTACCAGCGATAGTATATATTTAACTTTATATATCACCAATACCAAACTGGAGGGGGCAGCAATATCAAACTGGAGGGGGCACCAATATCAAACTGGAGGGGGCACCAATATCAAACTGGAGCGGGGCAGCAATATCAAACTACAGAGGCGCACCAATATCAAACTGGAGGGGGCACCAATATCAAACTGCAGTCGAGCACCAATGTCAAATTGGCGGGGGCACCAATATCAAACTGCTGGGGGCACCAACATCAAACTGCAGGGGCAGCAATAACAAACTGGAGAGGACACCAATATCAAATTTGAGTCGGGCACCAATATCAAACTGAAGGGGTACCAATATCAAACTTGAGTAAGGCAACAATATCAAACTGGAGGAGGACACCAATATCAAACTGCATGGGGCAGCATTATCAAACTGGTTGGGCACCAATATCAATCTGGAGGGGGTACCAATATTAAACTGGAGTCGGGCACCAATATAAAACTGGAGTGTGCTCCAATAAAAAAACTGAAGGGGCACCAATATCATACTTGAGTCGGGCAACAATATCAAAGTGGCCAGGGGCACCAATATGATACTGGAGGAGGCATCAGTATCAAACTAGAGTGGGGCAGTCAAATCAAGCTGGAGGGGGCACCAATATCAAACTTGAGACGGGCACCAATATCAAAGTGGAGGGGACACCAATATCAAAATGGAGAAGGGCAGCAAAATCAGACTGAAGAGGGCACCAATATTAAGCTAGAGGGGGACACCAATATTAAACTGGAGGAGGGCACTAATATCAAACTTGAGGGTGGTACCAATATTAAGCTGGAGGGCGGCACCAATGTTAAGCTGGAGGGCGGCACCAATATCAAACTGAAGGGGTGGGGCACCAAAATCAACTTAGACTCGGGCACCAATATAAAACTGAAGGAGGCACCAATAACAAACTGGAGGGGACACCAATATCAAACTGGAGGGGGGCACCAATATCAAACTGGAGTCGGGCACCAATACCAAATTGAAGTGGTACCAATATCAAACTGGAGGGGGCACCAAAATCAAACTGGACGGAGACACAAGGGAGGGGGATATGGTTGTTGCGATTACACGTTGTTGTAGATATGGTATTAACCATTGCACGCAAGCTATAAATATAGACTCTACTATTTCTAATTGCACAAAGATGCAGATATGGTTGATGCGACTGCACGTTGTTGTAGATATGGTACCAACCATTGCACGCAAGCTGTAGATACAGACGCTACCGTTGCTCTACCTGCATAGTAATAGTTAGCAATATCGCACTCGACATCTGGTAATAGAAGCGCGTTCTAAGCATTTTGCGGGTAATGGAAAGCCGTTGTCTTCATTTTGCGAGCAATCGTTGCGAGACGTGTCTACGGTGTGCAGTTCGTGCACGCACTTCTGTGTGAAAGACGCATTATATCTTCGGACTTCGGACTTATGAACTAAAAAACTTCGTTTGTTAAACATACTAATGAACAACTGCAAGCTTCCCTCAAGAAACCGAAATATCTAAAATAAAATATCTCAGACTAATGCAGACTCGCCTAACGCAGACAAATGTCTCTTCACTAGTATTTATATCTTCGTACTTCGGACTTTTGAACTGAAAATCTTCGTTTGTTACAATGAACTGCAAGCTTCCCTCACTTACCCAAAATAAAATATCTCAGACAAACTTTAACAAAGTGTAATTTTTCAAAAGATTTGTGAAGTTGTCGTAGTAAAGTTTTGTGTTGATTTTCGGTGTCGCTTGCGTGTATCAATGCTTCCGACCGCCTTTTGCCGGTGTTCTCGACATACGTTCATCCTTACGCTTCTCATGCTTATAACACAATTGGGGCTATTATAGTCAAACAAGGAATGGCCAAAATTAATGCTAACACACTTGAAGTTTTATGGCAAAAACATATTTCGCAATATTGTAAAAGTATATATACATTGTATTATTATATACAGTACCTGTTGTTGGTTTTAGAGCTTATAAGGCCCAGTCCCACTAGATTCCACTGTTCTTGCTATTAGTAAGCTATATTATCGTACTGGAGTTTCTTGTTTTAGTAAATAGCCGACCCCAGTTTTTCTATATATATATTTCTATATGTACAAGGCTCTGGTCCACTTTCATAGGCAAATCTTAATCTCGGCTGTAGAGCTCAGCCTAAAGCCAAAATTCTCACCTCTACTATCAACGGTTTGAAATCTTTTGGCAACGTCGACGGAACCCTGCGTGTTTCGACACAGTATTAGGTGTCTGTCAGTGCCCAATAGCCAGCACTGCAACTAAAATTTCCATTAATAATGCGGAAGATATTTTGCCGGTATTTTTTGAAACCATAAAAACAAGAGGATGTCGCCTCCCATTATTGTAGGCAATCATTTCAACGTCATAGAGGTATTCAGATTATTAATGAATATAAAACGGGATGCTGATATGAGAACTAAATGCTACGCTAGTATTTCGGCTATTGCCCGTTCTGCCGCGTTTCCATTCAAGTTTGCTAGCGTCTGCCAACCCAAACAAAACATATACTCATAACAGAAGTTTATGTGTCTTTGTTATTCGTCGTTCCAAAGTTATGTGAGTCCAAACTGTGAAGTGATCAAATTTGTAAACGAATTCAACTCACAAACGTGTGACAATACAAATATCAATACACAAACATGATTGCGTAGTGGTTTCGATTTTCCAAAAAGCGGTTTTTTCGCTGAATGTAGCAGCGGCTATGTCATTGATCTAGCGCAGAGAGTAAGAAATACAGTGAATCAGTTGACCACTATTGGCAAGCTGCTTGTACACCGGATATAGGAGTATATTTGGTAAAATCAATCGTGGGCTCAGCCCATTTACTACAGCGACCCATGTCACCTTTAGCAGCCGGACATGCGAGTCTGCGCTTTTCCAGAAGTGCCAAACGAGTTTTAGCCATCAGTAAACGGTGCGCTGTAAATTAGAGCAGCTCCGATATTGCCAATCAGTCGCTACGGTTGTTTTTGTCCTGCAACTTTCCTTACGAAGGATCGATTTATTTGTATATGTTCTGGTTTACTTAGCGGTTATGAATGCATATTCCTGATTCATTGATTAGACAATGATTAGTTACCAATAATCCGACATTGACTTATGTCGCTTGCATTGAACTAAAAAGAGAAACACGTTTCTACAAGCATACGATGAAGTTTAAACTTATAATAAAAACACACTGCGACTGATATGTGAATCGTTGTTTCAGAACAGCCCAACGATCAAAACCGTCAACTCACTAATGCTGGAGTACATTCTGCTACAAATTATGCTTTACAAAATTTACAAATGGAGTCTAATGCCAAATGTGAGCTACATCTATCCCGGCGTAAGTACCATTTTGTTGACAAATGCAGTCTAATGCAAAACGTAAGCTACATCTATCCTGGCGTAAGTAGCATTTTGTTGACAAATGGAGTCTAATGCAAAACGTAAGCTACATCTATCCTGGCGTAAGTAGCATTTTGTTGACAAATGGAGTCTAATGCCAAATGTGAGCTACATCTATCCCGGCGTAAGTACCATTTTGTTGACAAATGCAGTCTAATGCAAAACGTAAGCTACATCTATCCTGGCGTAAGTAGCATTTTGTTGACAAATGGAGTCTAATGCAAAACGTAAGCTACATCTATCCCGGCGTAAGTACCATTTTGTTGACAAATGCAGTCTAATGCAAAACGTAAGCTACATCTATCCTGGCGTAAGTAGCATTTTGTTGACAAATGGAGTCTAATGCCAAATGTGAGCTACATCTATCCTGGCGTAAGTAGTATTTTGTTGACAAATGGAGTCTAATGCAAAACGTAAGCTACATCTATCCTGGCGTAAGTAGCATTTTGTTGACAAATGGAGTTTAATGCAAAACGTAAGCTACATCTATCCTGGCGTAAGTAGCATTTTGTTGACAAATAGAGTCTAATGCCAAATGTGAGCTACATCTATCCTGGCGTAAGTAGTATTTTGTTGACAAATGGAGTCTAATGCAAAACGTAAGCTAGATCTATTCTGACGTAAGTAGCATTTTGTTGACAAATGGAGTCTAATGCAAAACGTAAGCTAACTCTATTCTGGCGTAAGTAGCATTTTGTTGACAAATGGAGTCTAATGCAAAACGTAAGCTACATCTATCCTGGCGTAAGTAGCATTTTGTTGACAAATGGAGTCTAATGCAAAACGTAAGCTACATCTATCCTGGCGTAAGTAGCATTTTGTTGACAAATGGAGTCTAATGCAAAACGTAAGCTAACTCTATTCTGCCGTATCTAGGGTTTAGAAAAAACTTTTATTTGATTCTTGATTCTTGCACTTTTAAACTGCAAAAGGTCCAGTTGAATTTGACTAAAATAAAATATGAACATATTATAAAAGCCTAGAGCAATAATGGTTCATTCGGAAATATATTATATATAGTAAAGTTGAATTAATAGTTTAAAGCAATAGGCTAAATTTTGATTAATTAAAGGTAACGATTAAATTATTACCAAATTATATAAATTACCAGCGATTGTAAAAAAACTAAAATATAGCTAAGTGCAATGCTTTTTATGTATGTCATATCTATAACGCTGCGTGGAAACATGAAGGTGAAATCATGCCATTGCAGAGATATATAATTTTTCACACGGGCCACAGAAGCGCAGTCATTACAGTAAAACAGACATGGTCTTGCAGTGAACGGCATATCTTTATACTTCTACTATGTACTAGTACCAGTTCTGGCCCTAAGGGATCCTAGCTGCACCACCATTTTTCTTGGTGTGGCGCACGGACAACCCCAGCTTCCACGACTTCCCAGGTGAACCACTAGCTGACCTAAGGGAATCGCTTAATTTAGCAGGCTACCGGCGGGTTTACTAGGGTGTTCGGCCTGGCTCCTATATTAGCCCACGCATCTAGTAGTATGAAGGTCCCCCTGAGGGATGGTCAGCCCTAGGCCTGCTCACACGTATTAAGGCTGACACGCCTTTCCCTCATTCTATTCACTGCCCTTTATTGATTGGGAGTTCCTGCTCCTTGAACCTGGGTACGTGAACCCGGGTTTCGACGGTATCTTTGATTAACCTAGTGAGATCCCTTCTGCTAAAATGATTACTCTAGGGAGCACCTGAGTACTGATCCCAGGGCCCTGATTAACACTAGCTGACCTAAGGGAATACTGATCCCAGGGCCCTGATTGGAGTAGGGAACCGAAGCCTACCTGCAGATCCCGACACTAGGTCGAGCATTTAATCTGGCTGATTCTCGCCTTAGTAATACCTAGTTAGTTCGTGAGATTTCTTAGCCGATCTAGCTGAAATTTTCCCAGAGTGTTATCACAATGAAAACCTTGATCCTGAGAGATTGTGTTCGACCCTAGCTTTGGGAATCTTTTAATCGGCACTAACAAAATGTATCGCTAAGCATAGACTTAACACTCTAACACTTTATTACTTCAAACAATTAATTATATATGTACTCAAACAGATAGACATGATATTTATACAATCATATACTCGTGAGTACCTCGCAGGGTACCCGCTACATACTTGCGAGGTGATGTGAATTCCTATAAACATTGCCCTACTACGTAATCAATGATAATTGATGATTAAAAATCATCCCTTCGTACCCTAAATTGTATTCCCCGTTGGACATGCGTTGGCCTTTTGACAATACGTTAACGATTGTTTCATCAATAATCAGTGGTTGAATGCTCTTACGACACACATGCTCTGTTACTTTTGTTCAATCAATGCCTGAGCTCTTTTTCCACTCCACGCTCCTTTCAGGTTCAGTTCGTTACATTGAGTCTGAAGTCACCTGCGAGCATTCAGTGATTACGGTGAACCGGTTCCCTTGTTATAATCGAAAAGCATTCTGCGCCAGGGTAGGAGGGGGAGCGTGTGGCGTTGCCAAAGCGGGAAGCCAATGCCGCGTCTCCCTAGTTCAGGACGACGTTGCTTGCCTTCCTAGTATTTTAGACCTATGCGTCTGACATGAAGATTGTTCCAACGAGGATCCCTGCCGCGTGTACACGGCGTGGGAGTCCGCGTCTAATGATTTTGCTGAAAATCGGAGAAACGTTTTGTTGGTGGGAACTCCTCAGGGCACAGGCTCGACTAAGCTGTGCGGTCTCGAACAATTTTGCTTGAATTCAAATCAGGCTAATAAGTCGCAGTTTACTCCAACTCACGCCACACCATGGTTTACTGCCTCTCCGGGCATTACTGTTTCGCGCTGGGTTCCGCAGTCATTTGCAGTAACAGTGTTTTTAATCGAGAGCCTAAACATAAATTACTTTGCGTTCTGAGGCGCCTTGAAAAATTCTCTGTTTCGCTAAAGCTCGGCTAAGGCGGGAGGACATAACGTACGAAGGGTTACGATACGTCACTCCACATCAGAGTGTCCGAATCCATCCGAATCATAGTTATTAAAGGTTAAAAGCTGACGCGGTCCTCTAATGTCTCTATACGGCGTGGAGTACCCATCCGAAATTTCCGGTTATGTAACCCTACCCGGTTATGTGAAACACTCAGGTAAAAACGGAAATTTCGGCAGTTCCATAGGAATCTCCTCTTTTATTATTCATGTAAAACTATCCTATGGCCTGACCTGCAAATGACCACGTCCGTTTGAGCGTTGTATTCCTCTCGCTTCGTAACCAGCACGCCTTGCACTCGGATGACCTGGAGCCGCTCGCGACCTACCTATCTATAACACGAATCGAACCATTTTCCTAACTTAAAGGGAATGCGTTGGTCTCTAACGCAACAGACAAAAAGCGTGAGCAGGCACGGAGCAATCTGAGGTCTGTGGGTGTGCGAGCGTGTACGCCGAGACCGTGGAGGCCCTCAACTATTTAATTAAAACTGACGAAGTTCCCCGCCGTGTCTATACTGCGTGGCGAACTGGTTTCAAGTCGAGTGATCAACTACGAAACAAACGAAAATCTCAGGAAATAATACTCGGAATTTAAACGGGGAAGGGTTGATTAAATTTTGTTTGCGCCTAACTAACAACGGGTGCACTCGGCTGCCTCCAGGTTATCATCAATCGTTTATCGCCTTACCCCTCCCGTGTCCCTGTGTCCTTTCCCCTTCCCAATGTGTTTGCCTTACTACCCTTCACATCACTTGGTAACGAATTTTCCCGAGTCTGAAAAACGAAATGCGACCCGGTGAGTGGGGAACCAGTCGAGAGCCAAGAACCTTGTGATTGATTTGAACGCGATTTCTCATTTTTGTCGGGACTTGCTCTTACGGGTGCGTGGAGCATCCGTCGGACGCACCAGCACCCGCAAGGGCAGCGCGGACTAGTAAATTTCGACAATGAAAAGCACACTAAGAGGGACTCTACGCTGCGTATACACAGCAAGAGCCACACCTGGAAAATTGGAAAGCAAGAAGAAATCGAAAAAGTCAGAACTAAAAAACGGGCTAGGAAAATAAAGCTAAATTTTGGCGACAACCGCCACAAAATGAAAAACCGCCGACTCTGCGGCCGCATCTCCCGACTGGTCCCGACGCTGCATTGGGCCTATTCTTTTTATACTCCGAACTTGCCCCCCTTCGGATTCTCCTTGCTTGTTAGCTTGGTTCCCTAGAAGTTATTTGACAGGAAAATTAAAACTCGAAAATAAAACTCAATAAACGTATAAACATAGCCCAATGCCATTATCAAGCAGCAACCAAAATGTACATCACTGATCGAGACAGCGCTCTGACAAAACGCTGTAAACAACTTTAAGCTGGACAGTGGCCGACGCTTGCCAACAAACCCAAAGCCTCGCGCTGGTCGGCGCGGCATTTCTAGAGAGGACAATTATACGAGCGCTCAGGGCGCCGAGATCTTATCAAGTTTTAAGCCTGTAGTTGTCGACGGCTGTGAGTTATCAGTAGGCGACCGGGAGCGGGGTCAGATCCATGCCCTGGCTGGTCGCCTAGTGATGAATGAAAATAGAATTTTAAGCATAAAATAAATAGATGGCCTTTTAGAGGCCATTTTATGCGTTAGGAATGATGAAATTTGCGGTCCCAAGTGAATTAAGGAAATCCTGAGTGGACCCGTGAGGGTGAGCGGCCCCGGTTTTCGACGAAATAATTAGTATTGGATACCGTGGGGTGTAGAGCTCAAAAACCCATAAAAATTTGGCTAATTTGGTCGATATTTGTTACCTTAAAATTTGGGTGTTTAAACGCATAGTTAGGGATCCATAGGTACTTACGGGTAAGAAATAAATTGAGCCGAACACGCCATTTACAAGCCTTATAAATCCCTTATGACAATTAGGCAGGCCCGGTTGGTCTTGATTGCTTGATAAATATGGAAATTTCACTTTTGACGCACCTGAATAAAACGAGTTTTCAGCAAATTTTGTCGATTTTCTTCCCCTATAATTCCATTTTTTACACTCCACTCTGCAAGTCAGTTATACCATAGCTGCATGCCAGGATAGGTCCTCGAGATCCATATTGTGACAAAATCAGAGTTTTTAAAGTTTATAAAAATTCCGCATGATGCCCTGACCCATCCAGACACGCAGTACAACATACATTTTTATGATCTACAGTGATAATTAAGACAAGGTTATGCATGCGCATCGGGAACGGCCTTTGGGCACCGAATCAATGAACCCGAAAGTAAAAACGTGTAATTTTTGCCCATTGTCCCCGAGCTATCCGAGTGCACAGCCATTTCTCTACACCACGTTATTATAACCTAACATACGATACCAAAAATTTCGATTGGGGCCGATCGGATACCTGCAAATTGGGTTGACCAATTTATTTCCCATGCGAAAATAATCATGCCCGCGCATGTCAGGCAGGTGGAGCGTGATTACCGTAACAATTACAAATCATTATAACAACGATACAATAAGAATTGTTTATTGACATTAAATATACATTGCACAGTGTTCGGATCACCCTCCACCAGTATCCTGTCGCCCATCCCGTTATGTTGGCCAATTTTGACCCTAATTTTAGATATTTTTCCGAGTTCAGGTATTTTGTTAAAATTCCCCTGAAAATCTCGGGCTGTTACACTACACATGGAAGCACAGTAGGCGTCCATAAAGTATATTTAACCTTGAGGGACGTAATTAAAATTGAGTCCATGCCATTCTCGATATACTAAAGCCTTAGCACTAAGGCAAACTCGGGGGCTGCCGCCCCCGAACCTTCTATCTAAGTTGTTTTCTCTAACGTAAACACCTCTCAAGGTTACGTGGACCAAGTGTAAAATGGAGCGGCAGATACTTGCTGTTTTATTTAGGATAAGGCAAACAATCAGAATTTAGGTCAAGTCCTTTCTTATCGCTAGATACCAACCTAGCTTATGCCGGCGGTGAGTAGTAACTTACCTCATGCGGTGCACCCCCAGTTGACCCTCCTCTCTCGGACCTTTAGTATGTATATTATTAATGTTGGAACAATAAAGAACAATTCGTTTTATCGGGAAAATAATAAAATATAAAAGTTAAAGGATTAGAAAGATGACGTTTGTGATGAAGGAGGATACCTACTTTACTTCAGCGCCGCTCGTGGCGAAAGGTCTCGGAAACGCAAGATGAAACAAGTATTACAACAACGTTGGCCGATACACCGGAGCTAACGCCAGACAAAATGCGCCCCGTACTACCACCACCACGCAAGCTTACATCTAAAGGCTCGAAATCAACTGAAATTCCCAAAGAACAAAAGAAAAATAAAAACGAATGACCAGCGGTGATAAAATAGAGTGTGCGCCTTTTAAGGTATTTTTAAGCGTAGTGCGGCGTTCACGTTATAATGTCCCCAACGTTTGGAACCTATGTACACCACACACTGTTGACAACAGGGTGTCTTAGACACCCGCATGGTTTTAATAAATTTTTTCAAAGGCAGCTAGTTACGCGTATTACCACTTCTCGATAGTGTCTTCAGGCAATTTTATCGACAGTGTTCGGAATTATTGAGCAATGTTCATATGGGCTAGATACAAATATCGTAAATTTAGAAACTAACATAGGACAATGGACTAATAAACTGCATTAGCTACAGACGGTGTCCGTTATAGTTTATTCGCGCCAAATTGGTAGCTAAGGGTGTGTACGACTGCCAAGAAATAATGTAGTAGCTAGGGGTCTGTGGTACACCCCGGCAATCGACTTACAATATGGGTAACACCCTGACTGTCTATACGGTAGAGCCGCGACTACAGGGGGTCAAAAGTTCCAAACATCGGGGACATTATAACGTGAACGCCGCATAGACATCAGATAAACTACAAAATTACAAACTGACGCAGTTCATTTTGTATATTTGTCACTATCCTATCTCAAAGAAAAAGGATTAACCTTTTCCCGGTAAGAGTCACACGTGTGTAACAGTTCGCGCATTGAGACGCGATGCGCAAATTGAGTTAGTCATGTGGCGTCTGTTTGATTGAAGTTTACCTCCGGTCCAACGGAACAACAAATCGCTCAATAACCTCAAATGAAGCACATTGAGACACGATGCGCAAATTGAGTTATTCATGTGGCGTCCGTTTGATTGAAGTTTACCTCCGGTCCAACGGAACACCAAATCGCTCAATAACCTCAAATGAACCACTTAAATTTTAATAAATATATTTATAAACGATATAGAGATATGGCCTGTATAAGCGCAGTTAGCGATCCACAATTGATGAACCACTTACAGAAAATCGCATGTATTATAAGCCATAAACAGATATAGCTGAAAACCTAGATATAAATTACTCAGCAGATGCAGGAAGATATGCATTAGTAAGCTTTAATGACCGACTACAATGGAGATTGCTAAAATTCTATACCATGCGACAGATATCTATAACATGATCTATCAATTAATCCGCGTTTTAACGCAAGATGCATTAAGCACAACTTCCTGAATAACGAAGAGATAATTATATCCTTAAATACGGCACTAGTTTTGTGAAAATCTGACTTCCAAACATGCAAACGTTCAAAAACTAATTTAACATTGTTAACTATGATAGCCGTTTAATAGAAATCCGATATGTTATTTTAACGGCATACATGGACGAGATCCAAAGTCCATAGTTCGTGAAAAGTACTTATGGGTTCGGAGCTTACAAGAGGGCAGGGTAAACCTGTCCTACGACCCATGGGCATGTATGTAGTAACTACGGAGCTTTGGGACGCAGCAAATCTGAAGCATTACTTTGTACATTGTAAACGATCCGAACCAAATTTCTCGCAATTGGACCAGTGTTTTCACATTCAGCAAGCGAATCGCATCAGGCTCAGTACGAGTTGTGTGTCAATCGGGCTGACTCAAACCTGAATTATAATGAATCAGTTTTACTGACTCGCTAGAGTCATTTTTTAGCTTAGCCTGAACCAAATTCTTTCTAATTTTTCTGATTCAGCAAACGACACATTGCAATATCGTTTAGCATCTAAATATAGACGACATCAGCAAATAGTAAAACAATATAAATCGTTTAAAAACCAAGATAGCGTGTCGAAAATATTGTGAACAATCATATAACGGTGACAATGCAATGGGGCAGTGTCAAGCTGACAGGTTTATGTTTTAATATGAATGCGTCAGTGCTAAAACTAAACTCAGCAAACTGCCGAACTACATACAAGGCGGGTTGCTCAACTAATAACTATTCACACCACGTCTTCAGCTTGACCAGCCTTATTTTGAATCAAACAAAACAGATATAGATATATCGAAGATAATCCCAATATCTAAACTTGCTACATGTTATTGCCAGCCATGCCAGTTATTCGCGCGCTACAATACAATATGTTCTTAATCGCTGATAAAATACTTTGCTAATTAAAATTACTAATAACTATTTATTGTTTAACCCTCTCATGCCCGTAAGGTCCAAATAGACCCAACGCACATTGCGACTCGTTGTGTTTACTGAGTTTTTTGTATATCGTATATACGTTCGAACGTGCGTTGCTATTCGCTCGCATTGTAAGGTTCCTTAAGGAACCTAGCAACAGCTCTCAGATAGCTCAGTGGTTTGCGTACACAAGTTTCACCATACGTTTCGGGTTGGATCCCTGGCGCAGGTTTGAGTTTGTCAAACATTGCGCGAAACACAAATTAATTCTGGCATGAAAGGGTTAATTAAAAATTAACCAATCGCATAATTAATAACAGTTTATGAGGCAAGATTTCACGTTTATTTCGAAATTGAACCTATCTGGAAAACGATTTATTTTCCAGTATATAAGCTCTAGAAATTTCAAGATTGATGAACACAATAAACAATATCTTAGGGATTATACACGAGTTAACATCTTAACCCTAACTTGTATATTCAAAATATTGGAAATGCGCGCCCACGTTTTAATCAACATAAAGTATGACAAAACGGTATGACTATGATAGTAACCAACCCCTCCCCTGTTATTTATATTGCAGGAATCTGCCCTGGTTGTATACGAACCAGAAGCAGCTCTGATTTACAAAATCTTCGTTCCAACCATTATATATAGCCCTTCAACGCTCAAACATTGGCCACTGCAAGATATCGGCCCATATTTGGGTTATATAATACAATGTTTCACAACCAAAATCATAAAAGAGGAGTATATAACTGAACAGCCTTACCATTTAAGTGATACACCCTGACATTACCAAGCAACATCAAATCTTCCAGTGTCTATTTATACTATTTTGATGGAGGCTTGGAATGTTTTACGCTTGATACCAGGATACGACAGACAAAATGACACCAATTTATAATCACAATAAGCATAGAATTTTCAATTAGATTATTAGGTGACGAAACACATCATTTACAATGGTCAAACTGCAGTATACTTAAAATATTTGCAATTAAGTTCGCTGTAATATAAACACTAACGTGCTTTCGAGATGACGATATCGATAGTTAAGCACATCATGCAGCCAGCAGTTAATGCTAATATTAATACTTGTTTCACATAATTCTGTGCTAGAGCATAGTATACATAATTAGTGTGCTTTTGGAATGTTTAAAAACGATCGTAAAACTGTCGTACGACTTTTCGAGGCACCAAAACTATGCGTTGGTTTAAATTGTTTCGTTTACCATTTCACGCAACATGTGTTTCGTAGAAATAATTTTCGCCCTAGCGGCGGATGGAACTTGGATCGTTTGGCTGCGGCAATAACGCATTTGGGAAGAGTTGCTCAAGCAACCTAGCAGAGCAAGCGAATAAAACGTATGTGGAGATACATAGCCACCAATCGGTTCCTCAGTCCCATGCAGAGCAAGCGAATAAAACGCATTTGGAAATACACAGCCATCGGTCGGTTCCTCGCAGAGCAAGCGAATAAAACGTATGTGGAAATACATAGCCACCAATCGGTTCCTCAGTTCCTTGCACAGCAAGCGAATACAACGCATGTGAAATCACAGTCACCGGTCGGTTCCTCAGTTCCTCGCAGAGCAAACGAATAAAAAGCATTTGGAAATACACAGCCACAGGTCGGTTACTTGCACAGAGCAAGCAAATAAAACGTATGTGGAAATACACAGCCACCAATCGGTTCCTCAGTGTCTTGCAGAACAAGCGAATACAACGCATGTTAAAATACACAACCACCAATCGGTTCCTCAGTTTCTTGCAGAACAAGCGAATACAACGCATGTGGATAAACACAGCCACAGGTCGGTTCCTCGCAGAGCAAGCAAATAAAACACATGTGGAAATACATAGCCACCAATCGGTTCCCCAGTTCCTTGCAGAGAAAGCGAATAAAACACATGTGGAAATACACAGCCACCAATGGGTTCCTCAGTTCCTCGCAGAACAAGCGAATACAACGCATGTGGAAATATACAGCCAGCCCCTTAATAAACCAAAATGGGCGCAAGACATAAATTACAATTTATAACTCCCAACACAAATTAATTCGCAGCATAAATATTCATCAAATCCGACGAACAACACACACAAAAGTTTAAAACATAAACGTTAGTCTCCATAGAAGCAATAAGCACATTACGTAAAAACCAAGAAAATTATGTTACTACACTGCATATATACAGTAGGGGTTCGAAAACGAATTATGAATAAAAATTTTTGAATTCTCAAGAACAACGCTTCCACCTGTCAGTTTAAGCCCAATATTGCGAACAAAGGTAACCTGGAAATATATATGTTTCTTTATTCTTGCTACTTCTAAAGCTTCAAAATGGAGACTCAAGTTCTGGCTCCCCATTTATTGAGTTTGATTTTCAAGACAAGTTCTGGACCCCCATTTATTGAGTTTGATTTTCAAGACTCAAGTTCTGGCTCCCATTTATTGAGTTTGATTTTCAAGACTCAAGTTCTGGCTCCCCATTTATTGAGTTTGATTTGCAAGACTCAAGTTCTGGCTCCCCATTTATTGAGTTTGATTTTCAAGACTCAAGTTCTGGCTTCCCATTTATTGAGTTTGATTTTCAAGACTCAAGATCTCACTCCTCATTTATTGAGTTTGATTTTCAAGACTCAAGTTCTCGCTCCCCATTTATTGAGTTTGATTTTCAAGACAAGTTCTGGACCCCCATTTATTGAGTTTGATTTTCAAGACTCAAGTTCTGGCTCCCCATTTATTGAGTTTGATTTTCAAGACAAGTTCTGGACCCCCATTTATTGAATTTGATTTTCAAGACTCAAGTTGTGGCTCCCCATTTATTGAGTTTGATTTTCAAGACTCAAGTTCTGGCTCACCATTTATTGAGTTTGATTTTCAAGACTCAAGTTCTCGCTCCCCATTTATTGAGTTTGATTTTCAAGACTCAAGTTCTGGACCCCCATTTATTGAGTTTGATTTTCAAGACTCAAGTTCTGGCTCCCCATTTATTGAGTTTGATTTTCAAGACAAGTTCTGGACCCCCATTTATTGAGTTTGATTTTCAAGACTCAAGTTCTGGCTCCCCATTTATTGAGTTTGATTTTCAAGACTCAAGTTCTGGCTCACCATTTATTGAGTTTGATTTTCAAGACTCAAGTTCTCGCTCCCCATTTATTGAGTTTGATTTTCAAGACTCAAGTTCTGGACCCCCATTTATTGAGTTTGATTTTCAAGACTCAAGTTCTGGCTCCCCATTTATTGAGTTTGATTTTCAAGACAAGTTCTGGACCCCCATTTATTGAGTTTGATTTTCAAGCCTCAAGTTCTGGCTCCCCATTTATTGAGTTTGATTTTCAAGACTCAAGTTCTGGACCCCCATTTATTGAGTTTGATTTTCAATCTAGCGGGTTTTTACATCGCTGTTTTGAAAATGACCTTTTTCGAAAAGGTATTCGCTTTGGTCAAAGGCACTGGACTTACAAGGGTTTCCTGTTGCTCGTTGACAAAAATTGCAGGTCCGGAATAATTATTAATTGTACTGATCCAATTTAATGACTCGCTGTAATGGAGCTGATTTGCAAAGCAAGCTATGAATTCTGAGGTCGCCATAAAGGCCAGTTTTACAATTTTTAACAAATAAACTTTACCTACGTAATTAATTTTTTGTGCCATAGTTTAGTATTCGGAACGCCCATTACGGCGGACTCAGTTTCTCAGAAACCAGCATACGGAGCTAATATAATTATTAAATTAAAACGTTATGAAACAGCAACTTACTCTGTTGCAACAACAGCACTCGAATACGTTGGCGCCGTAGTAATACACATTATTTTAAGCAACTACTAGAAAATCACCCAAATCGCAGGTACCATGCTCTACCAAAACGAAACAATTATAGCTTATGTTTGACTATTCTGGGGTCGCTAATGAAGATTCCTCAGCTATCTTAGAAGTCATACAAACTAACGGTAATTTCCACGAACATATCATTAGAAAATGCTTTATCATATTAAGCATTCTTGCAAAGCAAAGTGCTCAATAGGTACATACAACTAGTTACAACTAATCCTAAAATTTGGTTATATCACTGTTATCATGAAACTTCCCTCATAGACGATATTCTCTAGGTATGACAAGTTTAAAATAATGAAACCATGTTAAATAACCCTACAAACCGATCGGTTGCATGATGCAACGAACAAACCTCGCTCAGTCAAAATTTCCCAACGTTTCTCTTGTTTGCGATATTTTTTTAACTTTAGTTCATATCTAGCAAAAATAGCTGACTTGACAAAGAATTGAGAAGAGCACATTTGCAGTTTGCCAAAAGTGAGACGATTCTATGTTTTGTTCATTTTTTTTTTTTTTTGATAATACGCTTCTGACAAGAAGAGTTATAACATGAAATGTTCGACAGGTCCTAATAATAGTTAAAATGACAATGTCTCAAATCGTAGTCAGATTAATTTTTGACGAATATTTAGTTAGCAAGCAATGATGGCAGAGTTTAGCCTTAAACAAATAGGAAATTTGGATACCATTCCGCTTTATACCAAAAAAAGCCAGAAATACATCCATCCGGCCAACAGTTATGATCGCAAAGACAGACAAAAACATTGTTGCAAAGCTAATTTTTTAGACGAAACAACGGTAGCTTCAACAATATTTGTACTCGAAGTCGAAAATAATTATTAGTTAATTAATAAATTATAAATTGCTATTTTTGAGACGATATATCACTCCAATAAATTTGCACAAATTTTATATTACAAAAGGAGTTTTTAGTATTTTTCTGCTGACAGTTTCTGTCACAATGCGAGCACCCCTTTGAAACCACTTATTTAGCCGTCCACCCATGTCGTCTTTTATAATATGACGAATCTTACGAAAAAGCAGGTCGGACGTAATTGCTAGCGCCGGCGCCCACAGCATTTCGGGCAAACGGGTTGCCTCCTGTTGAGAACGCACCGGTCGGCGGTGGTCCCATCATAGGAGGAGGTGCGACAGCAGCAGACGTAGGCGCTGGTGCTGGAGGTGTAGGAGCGCTCCGAGGTGGCGGAGGGCCACTACCAATACCGCCCATCGACGCATTAGGATACACGGGTTGCTGTTGCTGCTGAGAAGGCGTGAACATCGAATAACCACCGCCTTGTTGCTGTTGCGGTGGCTGCGGGGGCGCTCCCGCGTATCCTGAAAAGGCATTATACAGAAAGATGTTACCTAAAAAACTCACGTAGCAAACTAAAAAATAAAATAACCACAGAACCTTTTATATATCAACGAAAAATTAAAACGCTAGCGAATAGAAAATTTGAACGCCATGATTATCAGAAATATATGCACTAAATTTGCAATGCGAAAATAGAATTTTAAAAACGTAACAAAGCAATGTTTACAATATATTTGGATTTCCATTTCACACTGCCGTCCGGCCAAAAAAAAAAGAAATTGTGTCCACGCTTAAATGTTGGCTCACTTATGACTCCAAGCAAAAAGCATAATTAATTTGGATAAAGGAATGTATTCAACCGTGTAAGACGACCACGCTGACATGGATAGCCCTTTGTTCACAGCGAACCAGTTAACTGTTGGGTATACTAAATAATATTCCACGGTTGGCACTGTTGTAAATATATCGAAAAAATATCTATAAATATACCAAAAAACATGTACCACTTAGCTTACCTATCTGCTGTTGTTGTTGAGGCGCACCCGGCGGCGCATTCGGTGTCTGAAGGGTTCCGCCAGCTCCGAATGCAGATGCCGTTGAGCTAAACACTGTTGGCGGCGGTGGAACGTGTTGTAGTTGACCAGCTCCGCTGCCAGCAGTCGACGAAACCGCTGTCGGCGGTCCCAGCCCCGGTGCCGAAGGTGGAAACGGGGCGGCTGGCTGTGAAACAGCAGCAACATTCGGTGGCGCGGGCATCATTTGATGTTGATGTTGCTGGCTTACAGCTGCTAAAATTCAAAGCCAGAACACTTAAAACTTCCTTCGTTCTACAAAATTAACCGAATATCATCCATGTATGTCCATCGGTTTTGAAGGTACAGTAGTTTACGTGTATTGCGCTCCTCGTGGGCACATTTTAGAAACTACGTAAACCCATACCTATAATATACGTAACCACCGTTACAACAAGTTACAAGTAGCTACATATGCTTTTACACTAGTAGCTTGTCTTATTGCCAAGGTGGTAATTCTAAGCGTTGAATATGTCTAATATGAAATTACACAGCTATATTCAGCATCAACCTACAAAATGAACCGAATACCAACAATGTTGCATGAATAGTTAACGATTGATGCTCGTTTATTGCGTATTTATCATCACACTGCGCGAGAATATTGAGGATAAATTGCTCTACAATATGACACCAATAACGCCCAATAAGCTCGAGTGTTTGCTAAGATATTAACATTTACATATATTTTGGGACTCATGAGCCATTTGAAAACACATTTTGACCTAAATATGCAACTTAAAATAGTAGCATACCATGTTCGGATGGCCTCATCATTATGTTTCGAGTTCGTCCCTAGGAATTTTTGGCTTGCTAACGGTGAGCATCCAAGTATCTTTCTAGCCATCTAAAATAGGCCAATTATTTTTCTCTGCGAGGCAAAAAATATGTCAGTTTTCCTCATGAATATAAAAAATCGGAGAATCCCCGTGGGCTAAAAACACTAAAAATTCAGTGAGTGGATACGGTTTCACAGTACAGTTTGTATTATTACTGTAGATTAACTACGAATTATATATATATATATATATAGCATTCTCGTGTTGTTCAGTCGATCCAGGTCAGCAGAAGTTCACCAAGTTTGAACAAGAGGAACCCGAATTTCACTCTGTTCATTGTGGAGAAGGGTAGTTCCTCCATGACTTTCAAGGCAGTTTGGGAAAGCCAGATTGCCTTTTTCATATGTTTTGTTTGATGTCTCGTCGCACATTCAAAAACCCGTTTTGACTCAACATTCATAATTCATTTCATTCAAATACTGAAAATAGCAGTACACTATAAACTAAAATATATAGTGGACTAATTATTGCTCAACAAAATAAGACCAATAATGTACTTATAGCTCATGAACCCATTAAGAACACATTTTAACCCAAATTCTATATCCTAAAAAAGCCGTGCATAAAACCATTTTATACAGTCTTATAGAGATTTAATTGCTTTACAAAACAAACATAATTTGACACAGATATCTACACCAGACAAGATACAATAAATAACGTGGTTTTTCCGGTCCTCCGCGACGCGGCCGAAGCTCCTTCGACCCGCTTTTCGTGGGGAAGATGTTCGAATCGGTCTTCGAGCTCAACTAAATGACATAACCAAGGTTTCATGCTTTCAAACAAGCTATCGCACGTACCAATCGGTAGCCTTTTAAAAATAGATTTGGACTATGACTCTGCACTCAACGGTAGCCGTAAAGAAAAGCTTTATGGACAACCTAAAAAGTTCTAGACACGAAAGCAAATTACTAAATCTAAAGTGGTCAGAAAGGTACTAATTTTCAGTATGTATGAAAAACAGTCTCAGTTCAATGTGTAAAAAAAACTTGTTATCACAACATGAAACATGGAGTACAGTCACGGACAAAAATAAGCGCACAAAAAACTAATGCAATAATAATTTTCTTCTAACGAATGTTACAACATTCAATTGCGTTTACGTTCGTTCATACACGTACGAAAAACATTCTGTTAAACACATGATACGGTTCGTTTGCGTTTACGTTCGTTCATACACGTACGAAAAACATTCTGTTTGATAAGGTTCGTTTGCGTTTACGTTCGTTTATAAGCGAAGGTTTTAACGCCTTCGATTGTTATGTACTTACTTTTACCAATGACTGTATATGTATTTTCTTTGTCATTGTAGAACTTGTTCGGCATACGGCAACTTCAAATGTTAGTAAAAAACCGTTTAATCTGGGATCACAAAATAGGGTGTTCAACGGTTAATTTATTAGTTAAAAGTTAACTATTACGTAATATTATTTTAAAATTTGCATTACACTTCAAATATGGATGCGAAGCGGCTTAAGTCATTTTTATTCGATTTACCGCTTCGATTGAAAAATGCTATATTTTGGACTAGTTTTATATTTTAAAGGCTATATTTTCGACTCGGTAAGACCACAATCTTCGTGCTCTCTCGTTGAGCATCATACGAAACACCATTTAGCAAAAATTTGTACCGCTGTTAGTTTTTCAGTTACTTGCGAGGCACATGCTCAGGCATCAATTTTCACGTACAAGATATATTAAAAGCATTGTTCGCCACTATTGCCTTCGAAATAATAATCCGCGGTATAACAGCGTTGCAATAAAATGTCGACTGTCAATTTCGCTCGCTTCTCACGCTCCATCAAATCAAATTTCCTGTTTTTAGCAAACCAGTTCTTAACGTTTACAATATAAAATGACCCAAAGGTGTCAAAAGTATAGACATCGCTAGACCTCTGCGTACAACTAAATTGCAAACTGTGATGAAAAATGCCCTAAGCGGGCAAGGAAAAAAGAAACAGCGTTACAGCCTCGAATAAATGCATCTTGTTAAGCACAACAGGTTGGTGTATTGGAAAAATATTTTTAATAATACTTTATAACGTAGACGTGGTGGAGTCCAGGCGATAGCTACAGCTATTTTAACGGAAAATGCTTCTGGTAAATTTGTGCTAAATTTATTTCGGAAAAATGTCTTTAAACAATAATTTTTTAGTAAAATAATAGTGGACAAACATCTAATAGTGAAACCCGTCTTGTGTACCCATTCATGATACAATAAATATGGATAATTTGATTCGAAATTTTATTGCTCTGCATCACTAAAATGATCTTGGGGGTCATTTCACGCTACGATGACGTTTTGCCCCAGAAAAAATGACTAATGACTTTTTTGGCTCCGATTATCTTCATTTTTACACCCTATGATCAAAAAACATCAAGGATCCGTAATTTGAGGTCGTTATAGTAATTTTTTAACCGTTTTTATGCTATGGCTTCCCAAATACCACCCCTCTGCTGCTCCGCAAGGTACCACAAAATGGCCTCTGATATGCTCCACGTTGCATCTAGCCTCGATTTTGTGATCTATCTCGTGCAGCCCGTCAGCGCGGTCAAAATGACGTTATGCGGAACTCCGTATATCAAAAATTAAACTTTTTATGCCTATTCTTGGGTCAAATTTAACACTTTTAAAACACGGGGGTGCCGATTTATAACGGTTATTAAATGGAAACGAAGCGGCCATACACGGTAGCTATTCATATCATAGTTTAGCCTGGGGAAGTGTTGATGCAAAAAAAATTCAAAACATACCCTTTGCCAGATATCTTGGAATACCGGAAGTAGCTTGTGGTCGGGGGGGGTAAAATTTGGCGGGGTGGGGGGGGGAATGTGAAATGGCCAATTCGACCGTGTTTAACCAGCATAGTTAACTTGAAAACGGTATGTAAGATATTCTATACCACAATTTCCACTATGAGGGTACAAAATGTCAGCCCATGTCAATGGTCAGTGTACATGCCTGAGGCCATGGTCGGGGGGGGGGGGGGGGAAACTTAGAATTTTAAAAAAAATAATTTTGCGACATATGTCGTCCAAATGTATTGCCACAATGTATTATGAACCAAAAGCGTGAAATTTACTCGAAATAACATCGAATGTCCCTATTTTTCGACATTTTTGTGGTGGTCGGGGGTGGGTAAAAGCCTGAGATCAACAGGTTGGGGCGCGATAAGACAGAGCTCTTGTCGTTTCACCATTCGCTTCGTGATTGGAAAGAACCATAACAGACAAATTAATTGACTTCTACTGACTCCACCATACAGCCCTAAACTAGCAACGGTCGGGGGGGGGGGGTAATAAAAGGTGCTAAAATAGATCTTTTGACCCTAGCGCTGGGGTAAGTAACAGCAAGCACCTGGGTTAATATTTTTCCAAAAGGTATCCAGGGGACAGGTATGATATATGAACAACGTTTATGTACCATGCATAAGTAACGAGCAATGACCAAAGGAATTTGGTCGGGGGGGGGGAAAAACTGGGGTTCATGCCATATCGACAGCTGTCACTCTCCATGATTGGAGTAGATTTGAAAATCGTGCAATTAAAAATGTTGTGTAGACCTGACTAATCCTGCATAGAAAAGAATTTGGGCCATAACTTCGAACACGGAGCCACGTCACTATCCGAAAAAAAGAGGTCGTAAAATTAGTCATTACGATTTTTGTCAATTTGGGACTTATGTGGATGTCCAGCCTCTTACGGCGTGCGTGAAGCCGAAATTTTTTTGTTTGAACTAGCTAACTAATGACGCTTCCTAGCGCAAATAACATTTTTACCATTTCCCTGCACGTTTACGTGCTACTGGCCAAAATATCCAGTTTTACCCCCCCCCCCGACCAAAAGGTCATCATAGCGTGAAATGACCCTTGGACTAAACTATAAATGAAACGTCTTTTAATTACACGTTTTATTTTATTTTTTAAATGTGATAAGTAATATTCCTTTAATAATGCATTCATTTGGTAAAATAACCCTGGACTATGCCATAGGTGAAACCTAGCTAATTCCCTGTTTTATTATGTTTTTGAAATGTGATTAGTAATAATCATTCAATAATGCATTCAGCCGCTAAAATGACCATAGACAGTTGTAGTTCTCAGTGAGAAGTTAGTTTTCGACTTCTATACCGGTACCAATACGGACAAACAAAAATTCTGTTTCCTATTGTTCGATGATAAAGATAACATTCTTCCTGTTTTCTTAGCAATTTCTTGTTATTGATATCAAATTTCCAGTTTTCCGTGTTATTTCTCATGCTATATGTCTATTTTCCGCGTTTCTCTTATTGCAGCAACTCTGGCATAACCAAGTCGGCCGAGTAATTTTTATTCATACCTGTTGAATATGCCGCGGCGTGCTTTTTAAAAACTAAAAAATGAAACAGCGCCTATAAGACGGAGATAATGTGATGATTAAAAGATGAGTCAAAAGTGAAGAAAATATGCCTCGCCACGCTGAACAAAAATTCTAACAGAGCGATTTCGGTCAGAGATGATAGGGTTTTAAGCAAACAGATTTCCAATAAGTCTTGGTTTTTTGAATGTCAGCAAGTAATGTGCTCCCTTTGTTATCAACACGAAATAGTTTGCTTAGTGTAAAGGAACGTAAATTTTAATGTGACGGAGTCGATCTGCACCAAGGAGACAATCTAAACCGTCGTGTTAACCTCAAAAAGAAATTGTTAAAAACCATCGAGCCACGAAATACAAACAGCATGTTAATAATTCTAACTGTCGACCCGTGGCTTGACACAATAATTATAGCTTACAAGATAATAAAGACATCTTTTCTAAGTTGCAGTATCGAGTTAAAATTTATGCTTCCGGTTATGTTATTCGAAAAACTGAAAGGTATATAAATCCACTAATAATAGTCAATTACCAGACTGTGAAATGAACGGCATATGGTTTGGTTGTGGCTGTCCGGTGGCTGTGGCTCCAACACTTGTTGCCATTATCGGACCGTTCTGAATCGGTGGAGCTGGCAATCCACCTAAAATATAACCACGATATTACGAACATTAAAGCAACATCCGATACTAGTATGTTAAGCATGTCATTAGGCATTTTCCTTGACCAGTTAAGTCACATGAAATACATCCAATTTTTATCACGCCGAACCAGCATGCTATCAAAGCTATAACAATAATTAGCTAAGCGAATACTACGTGCTAGTGCAGTTATATGGCTACACACAGCGTATGTTTACTAGCTCGCAACATGACATTAGCTGAATTATTAGAGCTGCTTCAAAGTTTTGACAAAATCTGTACTGTGTGTACAGTACTAATAAATTTCTCAGCAAGCCATTCTAAGATCCCTGCCCCAAAAGGCAAGCTCAAGTTCCAAGGTACAATACACCTTTTGACGCGTCATCAATCGTGTATTAATAAGCATCCTACCCGAACTCGCAATTCCAGCTCGCTGTAGCTGCTGCTGCTGCTCTTGTTGGTACGGAAATATTGCCTGTTGTTGATGTTGTTGCTGTGGAGGCGGAAACAGCTGCTGTTGTTGTTGTTGCTCGGCGCCGCCTGCACTAGCGGACATAAAATTGTGCGTCGGAGCGGGGACTGGTGGGACAATTCCCTGTTGCTGACTGGGCGGCACCGGTGGCATTTGCTGCGGCTGTTGTTGATGAATTTCGGCCAGCTTATGTTGCTGTTGAGATTCCATCGATTCTGAATAACAAAAACTAATTTATTAACTATGATTAAATATTTATGGAATTTACTACAGTAAGCTGCGTGTACACTATTAGCTAAACAATACAATATTTTTTAAAGTTTTGCAGTTACCTACAGTCACAGTCCGAAATATAAACAATTTTTCCATGAATCGTTCGCGAATAGCAATTTAACAGATGTTCATGTTTGAAGAGTTTTATTTCTAACCGTACTGTATTTACACTACGAAAATCCACAAAACACAACTATGCAAAATAGTCTTTTAAAAGAATTAATGCCAGGAAATACTAAGGTGAGGTCGCAACTAACATCTGGCTTCTCCAAAGTGAATTCGGTAAAATGAATGCGGGGTGGCATTTTTAGTGCCCCTTGGCGGAAAACGGGTGTTTCTCAGCGAGGGTTCCTGGCTATTTTTGGCTTCCTCGCGATAAACCCCCAGCTGAAATGACTCGTCAAAAGTTTTTTACAAAAAAATACCTTCTGAACTTGAAAATTTAATTGATATATATGTAAAAAAATGGTTGAACCTTAATCGAAAAGTTTTGGCACCGTTTCTGAGACCATTTATTAACAATTTCCCTTTTTTTCGCCGAAAAACACAAAGTTTTAAAAAAATTTTTTAATTTCGACCTCATTCTTTGCCGTCAGCTCAGGTAAGAAGCCCCATTTCACGCCACCTGGCAAAATCCGATATGTCCAAGTTCCGAACAAGGGGCCCTAGTTCGTGCCCGCTGGGGAAATTTTTAGCGAATGGAGAAGCCAGAACATGATACCCGACTGTTACAAAACTTGTATCAAAAATATACAATTAAGCTCAGATGCATATATATTTACCGCATCAAAAAAAGACGACTGCGGAATGTTACACTTAATTAAAATTAGCTGTAATAAGACCAAAATACATAACAATCACAAGCAACAATAACCAGTTACACTAGTTGACCAACCAACAAACGTTTAACTACAAAACGCCATAATGTCAGAGTTCGGACGAATGTATTTATGAGAGACGTACATATAGATAGGTAAGGATAGCAATATTATGTTAGACTAATACATAACAATCACAAGCAACAATAACCAGTTACAATAGTTGACCAACCAACAAACGTTTAACTACAAAACGCCATAATGTCAGAGTTCGGACGAATGTATTTATGAGAGACGTACATATAGATAGGTAAGGATAGCAATATTATGTTAGACTAATACATAACAATCACAAGCAACAATAACCAGTTACAATAGTTGACCAACCAACAAACGTTTAACTACAAAACGCCATAATGTCAGAGTTCGGACGAATGTATTTATGAGAGACGTACATATAGATAGGTAAGGATAGCAATATTATGTTAGACTAATACATAACAATCACAAGCAACAATAACCAGTTACAATAGTTGACCAACCAACAAACGTTTAACTACAAAACGGCATAATGTCAGAGTTCGGACGAATGTATTTATGAGAGACGTACATATAGATAGGTAAGGATAGCAATATTATGTTAGACTAATACATAACAATCACAAGCAACAATAACCAGTTACAATAGTTGACCAACCAACAAACGTTTAACTACAAAACGCCATAATGTCAGAGTTCGGACGAATGTATTTATGAGAGACGTACATATAGATAGGTAAGGATAGCAATATTATGTTAGACTAATACATAACAATCACAAGCAGCAATAACCAGTTACAATAGTTGACCAACCAACAAACGTTTAACTACAAAACGCCATAATGTCAGAGTTCGGACGAATGTATTTATGAGAGACGTACATATAGATAGGTAAGGATAGCAATATTATGTTAGACTAATACATAACAATCACAAGCAACAATAACCAGTTACAATAGTTGACCAACCAACAAACGTTTAACTACAAAACGCCATAATGTCAGAGTTCGGACGAATGTATTTATGAGAGACGTACATATAGATAGGTAAGGATAGCAATATTATGTTAGACTAATACATAACAATCACAAGCAACAATAACCAGTTACAACAGTTGACCAACCAACAAACGTTTAACTACAAAACGCCATAATGTCAGAGTTCGGACGAATGTATTTATGAGAGACGTACATATAGATAGGTAAGGATAGCAATATTATGTTAGACTAATACATAACAATCACAAGCAACAATAACCAGTTACAATAGTTGACCAACCAACAAACGTTTAACTACAAAACGCCATAATGTCAGAGTTCGGACGAATGTATTTATGAGAGACGTACATATAGATAGGTAAGGATAGCAATATTATGTTAGACTAATACATAACAATCACAAGTAACAATAACCAGTTACAATAGTTGACCAACCAACAAACGTTTAACTACAAAACGCCATAATGTCAGAGTTCGGACGAATGTATTTATGAGAGACGTACATATAGATAGGTAAGGATAGCAATATTATGTTAGACTAATACATAACAATCACAAGCAACAATAACCAGTTACAATAGTTGACCAACCAACAAACGTTTAACTACAAAACGCCATAATGTCAGAGTTCGGGCGAATGTATTTATGAGAGACGTACATATAGACAGGTAAGGATAGCAATATTATGTTAGACTAATACATAACAATCACAAGCAACAATAACCAGTTACAATAGTTGACCAACCAACAAACGTTTAACTACAAAACGCCATAATGTCAGAGTTCGGACGAATGTATTTATGAGAGACGTACATATAGATAGGTAAGGATAGCAATATTATGTTAGACTAATACACAACAATCACAAGCAACAATAACCAGTTACAATAGTTGACCAACCAACAAACGTTTAACTACAAAACGCCATAATGTCAGAGTTCGGACGAATGTATTTATGAGAGACGTACATATAGATAGGTAAGGATAGCAATATTATGTTAAACTAATACATAACAATCACAAGCAACAATAACCAGTTACAATAGTTGACCAACCAACAAACGTTTAACTACAAAACGCCATAATGTCAGAGTTCGGACGAATGTATTTATGAGAGACGTACATATAGATAGGTAAGGATAGCAATATTATGTTAGACTAATACATAACAATCACAAGCAACAATAACCAGTTACAATAGTTGACCAACCAACAAACGTTTAACTACAAAACGCCATAATGTCAGAGTTCGGACGAATGTATTTATGAGAGACGTACATATAGATAGGTAAGGATAGCAATATTATGTTAGACTAATACATAACAATCACAAGCAACAATAACCAGTTACAATAGTTGACCAACCAACAAACGTTTAACTACAAAACGCAATAATGTCAGAGTTCGGACGAATGTATTTATGAGAGACGTACATATAGATAGGTAAGGATAGCAATATTATGTTAGACTAATACATAACAATCACAAGCAACAATAACCAGTTACAATAGTTGACCAACCAACAAACGTTTAACTACAAAACGCCATAATGTCAGAGTTCGGACGAATGTATTTATGAGAGACGTACATATAGATAGGTAAGGATAGCAATATTATGTTAGACTAATACATAACAATCACAAGCAACAATAACCAGTTACAATAGTTGACCAACCAACAAACGTTTAACTACAAAACGCCATAATGTCAGAGTTCGGACGAATGTATTTATGAGAGACGTACATATAGATAGGTAAGGATAGCAATATTATGTTAGACTAATACATAACAATCACAAGCAACAATCACCAGTTACAATAGTTGACCAACCAACAAACGTTTAACTACAAAACGCCATAATGTCAGAGTTCGGACGAATGTATTTATGAGAGACGTACATATAGATAGGTAAGGATAGCAATATTATGTTAGACTAATACATAACAATCACAAGCAACAATAACCAGTTACAATAGTTGACCAACCAACAAACGTTTAACTACAAAACGCCATAATGTCAGAGTTCGGACGAATGTATTTATGAGAGACGTACATATAGATAGGTAAGGATAGCAATATTATGTTAGACTAATACATAACAATCACAAGCAACAATAACCAGTTACTATAGTTGACCAACCAACAAACGTTTAACTACAAAACGCCATAATGTCAGAGTTCGGACGAATGTATTTATGAGAGACGAACATATAGATAGGTAAGGATAGCAATATTATGTTAGACTAATACATAACAATCACAAGCAACAATAACCAGTTACAATAGTTGACCAACCAACAAACGTTTAACTACAAAACGCCATAATGTCAGAGTTCGGACGAATGTATTTATGAGAGACGTACATATAGATAGGTAAGGATAGCAATATTATGTTAGAATAATACATAACAATCACAAGCAACAATAACCAGTTACAATAGTTGACCAACCAAGCAAACGTTTAACTACAAAACGCCATAATGTCAGAGTTCGGACGAATGTATTTATGAGAGACGTACATATAGATAGGTAAGGATAGCAATATTATGTTAGACTAATACATAACAATCACAAGCAACAATAACCAGTTACAATAGTTGACCAACCAACAAACGTTTAACTACAAAACGTCATAATGTCAGAGTTCGGACAAATGTATTTATGAGAGACGTACATATAGATAGGTAAGGATAGCAATATTATGTTAGACTAATACATAACAATCACAAGCAACAATAACCAGTTACAATAGTTGACCAACCAACAAACGTTTAACTACAAAACGCCATGTCAGAGTAAGTTCGGACGAATGTATTTATGAGAGACGTACATATAGATAGGTAAGGATAGCAATATTATGTTAGACTAATAGGATAGATCTAATCCGGAGTACAGCTGACTGTGGAGGCCTCTCGGCCTGTGATAAAATAATTTTTGATCATGTCTGTATCAGCCGTGTGGAAAATATTGCATTTGAAAGTTTATTCAAACATGCAATACAAACACAGTCTGAGTAACAACTCCTGCAAATAAATAAGGCGCGAACAAATTAACGGCGCTTCAGCTGCACAGGAACACAAACAATACATAAATTTATTGTTCATAGAACGAAATCGGCGAGTCGTAAACTGACATATACTAGTAACTCGCAAAGCGAGGGGGAAAGCATTAAGCGTGGCAGGATACTCTACGCGTAATGATCTTTTTGTCGTTCCAAATGCAGCTTCCAGAGCCGCTTTTAAAGTCCCGCGGTAGAAATTATACACCAGTAATACTTCAATGGCAACACTACGGTCATTTTAGTCATATATCAAAACCAAAACACTTTTTATTTCTTTCTCCAATGACCCAAAAACACAGAAACTTTCCAAAATTAAGAATCACAAATTTTAAGAAAAATTTTTATTTGAAAAGTGATTTTTACATTGTAGAAAAACACGTGGCTTATTTGATGTATGACTAAAATGTTGATTTTATACATAAAAACAATATGTATACCACAAAAATATATATTGATTTTATCGTTTTCAGCAATTCCGAAAACCTATAGACACAATCTGCTGACTAACATACATCTTTTTCAAGCTTGACGCATTATCATTTTCCAAATTTTGCTCCGCCACTGCCACGTAGTGTTAGTAACTCAACCCCAGGGAGTAATCGGAATTCCGGCGAAAATTGAGTTCTGGTTGCGGCAAAAGGCAAACACCATACCGGAACCGAAATTCCGGTTTAAAAATATTGTTAAAAATTTTCCACATTTTTTGATTCATCTGTGGTCCAAACATGTAATATATCACAATGATCAAGTTCCAAAACAACCATACAAAAGAACAAATTAACTCTCAGCGAATTACCATGTGAAACGTAAGTAGGACACAATTTCAATAGGAATTTTTTTATCTTGACCCTGCAGGAATTTGTTAACAAAAATGCCATGTCGATGCTTGTAGCAGCTATTTTACCCAGTCAGAAGTCTGCGGTATATTTTAAAATTAAACCGGTCTTACTCGGTACGTACGGGATTATCTAGAACTACTTAGACGTAAGCTTGCAAACATAAATTGCGTCAAGCTCCAGCTAGCGGATTTGTAAACTTTGTAAATCGGTCTATATTGGAGCAAAGTAACATATGTGCAACGCAGCCAGAAACTGTGGTCTTGGTGATGAACTGTATTCATTGACAGCATCTCAGTTTGTCTCATTTATAGCATTTCGATCCGTAAGTCATCATAATCATCTAGCTGAGAGGCACTGGTTAACAAACGCTAGCCTAAACATTGTCTCTAGCCATTGACCAGAAAATTATTGTATAACTTCTTTTATTTTCTTTTACAACTCCATAGTTTCAAGTTTCCTACGGAATAACATGCAACAAACGTATGTCCAGTAAAGGGAAGCGGCTGGAGACAGAGCCGTAATGTTTAGTCTAAGCTCCACGCATTAGAAGCACATTCAATTTGACGCAATTTACGCAAGGCCGTATAGTGAAAGGAATTTCATTGCTCTGTGTGTCCAAAAACCGACATACTGATCTATAAATAATAGTTATTAGCTCCTCCCTCAGTTTCTTCAAAATTCCACAGAGGCAGTAATATCATCGCAATACAATAAGTTTAATGTAAAAGTTATTTTTAATACATTTTAAACCCACTGTACCTTCTTTTCTTCTTTCATCTGTCTTACTATATATAAATTCCGAAGACCAGGTTCCAATTCCGGTTTAAAAGGACTGTTCCGGTTATTCCCTGCTCAACCCATATGAGGTTAAGTTATATATGTAAGTCACATAACCGTGTAATCCTATCGTACACTGCCAGCATGCAATAACGTACCTGATAAAAATTTTTAAAATTTCACTTTTGGAGTATTTTTATAAAGTGACTCAAAGCTCAAAACTACATGACGAAAAGTGTTAACACCAAAGTTGCAGCTCTCGATCAGAGGATTGTTTATTGTATATTTTCGATCCGATGTCTCTGGCCAAAGTTGTCACCAAAAATGTTGGCGTCGGCTAATGGCCCAAACTAAAAAGCCAAATTTGTGAAAATTTGATTAGTAAATCATGGGAGCAGTGCAAATACAATGATAGGTGCGTGCACAACATTTCATTATGAGTCGAATAAAACATTTGCGAAAATTCGTCAATCTGGTGAAAGTTATGGGACGAACGTTTCTTAATTAGACGCTATTGGAAGAAACTCCGCTGGCTACGTTCCAAATATCTACCAACACGCAATGTTTTATTGTTAACTTTCAGAGAACACAATATGTCCACAGATCAAGAGACATTTCTACAGAGTAGCATGTATGATACACCCATGCTCACCCTGTTACTGCTAACGAGAATCAATCTGCATAACACTGACGGACTGCCAAAAATTTAAGCATAGACGTATGATATGAGATATGCTGAGGCAGAATGAGCATGACCCACATAATTTAAAACTCTTGAAACTAATATGCTACACAGTGAGTTACGTTATTTAAGCAATTATTGATATAGTCTGGGAAGCTGCACAGGGCCAATTAAATATATTCAGGTTATTATAATCTCTTTAATCATCTGAGCATCTACTTCGTTATCAGCTGCATTTCGAATAACATGGTCCTACACTCAACTGGGAAGCTGCACAGGGCCAATTAAATATATTCAGGTTATTATAATCTCTTTAATCATCTGAGCATCTACTTCGTTATCAGCTGCATTTCGAATAACATGGTCCTACACTCATCTGGGAAGCTGCACAGGGCCAATTAAATATATTCAGGTTATTATAATCTCTTTAATCATCTGAGCATCTACTTCGTTATCAGCTGCATTTCGAATAACATGGTCCTACACTCATCTGGGAAGCTGCACAGGGCCAATTAAATATATTCAGGTTATTATAATCTCTTTAATCATCTGAGCATCTACTTCGTTATCAGCTGCATTTCGAATAACATGGTCCTACACTCATCTGGGAAGCTGCACAGGGCCAATTAAATATATTCAGGTTATTATAATCTCTTTAATCATCTGAGCATCTACTTCGTTATCAGCTGCATTTCGAATAACATGGTCCTACACTCATCTTTACTACAAACATAAATGGCATGAATTTACATTTAGAGTAGCAATATACGCACATAAACCAGGTCTTGTACGTTACACAAATGAATACGTTAATTTGCAAACATACATATGTAATTGCTAAACATTATTACCGTTTTGTTGGTGCTGCTGTTTGATGTTGTCCACATTTCCAAATATAGGCGGAGGCGGTGGCTGATGCCCTGCTCCGGAAGTATCTAGGCTTGTTGCGCTGGACAAATAATTGGATTGCCCGTGTTGATGCTCAGCCGCATTGCTTCGCTCACTGGCAACGCTATTGGCTCTTGAACATGTTCGTCCTAAACAGGAAAACAATACAACATCTACGATTACATTCGTGTAAACAGCAAGATAATTATGTACAACAAGCGGTTCCGACGGCATACCCTTAGTTCTAAGAAGTTTGGCGTACCGTAATTGTTAATGACTACTGTGACAATTGCAATAATTTTAGATTTTCCAATATTATGGTATGCAAACTACTTAGTTTATGGTTCCTGCTCTAACAAATAAATACAAAACCTAGAACTTACATTCGTGTAAATAATGCAATTATATACAACAAATAGTTTAACTTGCACACCACCAGTTCTACCACTTTTGGCATTCCGATACTATTAATGATTGTTGTGACACCTGCAATATTTTTAGATTTTTTAATTTGAAACTATTCAAATTATCGTGCCTACTTTAACATATACCTCATATATTTTACAGTAAAAAAAAGTGCTGCTTCATTAAAAATGGTCCAGTTTTAGAATGTAGTGCAAAATTGGCATGGATTTAATTAAAATCCACCGCTTCAAAATCAGTCGGTGCACACCTGACTCCATCAGTATTGGGAATGTTGCTCAACGTAATGCTTTGACCACAATAAAGATGGACATGCTTCAAAGACGATTAATATATCAGACCACTTCAATTAAGGATTGGTTACATTAAAGTTATCCCAATTCATGTCCAGGGCTGCATTGGGTTTCTGCCTACATATTTACGTGATTTTGCCATCATAGCTGTATTACAATTGGGATGTGCTACAAACACAAAAATTCCTTGAAATTGCACATACGTTCGTAAAAAAACGAAAAGTGAAGGGATCGAGCTTTAGGAAAAGAGCAGGTGGCTAATAGGCGTCGTTGACAAGCACGAGAGTTTGGCACCCGAAACCGAAACGAGCTTAAATATTAGTCAAACGCACGACGTATTGCTGTAGTTCCCCCATTAGCTATGTATATCTTAGAAGCATAATTCTGAACCATCCTCATACACACCAAGACATATATTCGTTGTAGTTACATTATCGGACTCAGCGCGCACTTGTAAAAATGGTGACGTTTTAGCACATCTAAAAGAAGGCACGCCACTGAGAAACGATATTATTAAGAATCTGAGACATATACCACTGACCTCCATCTGGCAACGATTTTTCAGCCGGTATTGGCGCTTTTTCGTTATTACTTGACGACAACGGATCGAACTCGCGACTTTGGTTTACCAAATCGGGTGGCGCCTGGCGAGCGCTACTGCTTTTGTCGGCGCCGCCAGTTGAACTGCTGCTATGATGACGCCCCGACCCACCACCGCCACCTGATGAACCGTGATGAAAATGATATTGTTGATGATGGTGATGCTGTTGTTGTTGGCGGTGTTTTTCGGCAAAAGACATTGTTCCATCTGTAATATAAGGCACATATGCTTCAAACATATAATTAAAACAGGTACAAACATTATTATATGAACGTAGTAACGCAACCGCAACAGGGGGAATGTTTCGTACATCCACAGGAATGCTTCGGGTTTTCGATTAAATTATTTCTTTGCACTTTTAGAGTTAGAAATAGGTATCGTGAATTTTTGAAATAGCTGCGAAGTTTACAAAAATGTCCGTTAAAGCATAAAATGTCCAATTATTTTCTCACCTTCGATTTTAAAAAACATGCTTTTATGGCACCTTGTATGCGTTTGGCGCGGTCCGTTATGCAGCACTTCAGAGTTCCGAAGACACCACTCAAATAGGGGTCGCAAATTCGTGGCCAGCCTTATAACCGCTAAAACCCGTTTAAAATCTTGATATCGCAGTAGACTAAATAGAGGTCGCTACGATTCCTCCGGCCCTATATTCTGGAAACCCGGGATGCATATTTCACGGCACAGCCACACTTCACACTAACAACACCTTGAAAACTCAGAAGTGCAACAGTTACAGAGATGCTCTTATGATTGCTGGGGCAAGAGTAAAGGACGGCGAACATGCGGCTAAAACAGATCCTGCTGGCATAGGCACCGTCCAACTGGAAACGGCCAAGTTGGCGAAATTTTGAAACCAAAGGCGATCGCAAATCTAGGTCAGCGCAACCACCTATACAAAATCGCCACAAGCAAAAACCGTACAGGAACCGAAATTCCGCTTAAAAATTATATTTAAAATTTTCCAATTTTTGGTCCAGATGTTTTCAAAGCAAGCAACTTTATATGCATATTTGTTAATTTTCAGACAAACCCTTCACCTCAGCAGGTTGTCCTGAAAAATTAGAAAAATAACAGTATAAGACCCCGAAATTGACATGGGGTCCACAGTTTCCACATGGAATTCCCCCAGGTTCGAGTCATATCTCCACAGTACTATTCTAGTACTGTGCAGAGGCTATCAATGTATGCCCACTCCGTGTTACACGTTATCACAGTTTGTATCAACTATAGCACATTTGTTTGAAGAACAGAACTTAGAGTAATAATTTTATTTCGGAATCGGAGAAACCAATAATTTTTGGATCCGATATCATAGCAATATCCCGTATCCCAAATAATAGCAGTATCCCGAACAAATACAATATATCTTGTAACTTAAGGCGACTGGAGACGTAGCCAGATGGTCTAGTATGAGCTCAATGCAAAAGGCGCGCATAAACCGTTACGTTGTTTGCCCCATAAGCATTGTGGAAGACATTTCTGTCATACCGCCGCACCGCGAAAACCTGACACACACCATGCTGACATATTAATAAGGCAATCATCGACAACGTTTTCGATTCCGGAACAACTCCCAAATTTCCAAACGTAGTAGCGGCAACACTTTAAACGATTACGTAACGATTTTTGCAACGCATATTTCAATTCTACAGTACCTATATCTTGTGTGTGCTATATACATGTATCACGTTGACCTTTAGTTTCACTGTATATGTATGTGACACCAGGTTACAGTTCGATTTACTATTTACAGTTGCGCTTGAGGCTATATTAAGCACGCATCGTGGAATGCATTTTGTTACAAACAGTATTCATTTCAAATACCCAAATCTATAAATCACGAAACTTACAAACTACGTACTCCAATTATATATAAAACTGGTAATAATATTAAGCTCAAAACAGAAAACGTGTCTCTAACAACCAGGGAGTAATCGGAATTCCGGTTCCGGTTCCGGCGAAAATCGTGTTCCGGTTCCGGTTCCGGCAAAGGGCAAAAACCATACCGGAACCGGAATTCCGGTTTAAAAATTTTGTTTGAAATTTTCCACGTTTTTTGCTTTATCCTGTAATCCAAACATATGTAATATATATTATACAATGATCAAGCTCCAATACAACCAAGTAAAAGAAAAGATTAACTAACCAATTTGCCGTGTAAAACGTAAGTAGGGCACATAATTTGAGCAGGAATTTTTCATAATAACCTGCAGGAGTTTGTTAAATCAAAGCCAGGTCGATGCGTGTAGCAGCTATTTTACACATCCAGAAGTCTGTGGGATACGTTTGAATTAAACCGGTCCAAATCAGTAACAGAGTATGGCTTACGCAGAAGTATTTAGGGTATGCTTGGATAACATAAATTGCGTCAAGCACCCGCCAGCGCGCTTGTAAACTTGGTAAATCAGTCTAAATTGAAGTAACTAACGTTATCTGCAACGCAGCTAGAAACTGCTTTCTTGGCAATGAACTGTATTTATTGAAACTGTGCGAGCAGCATCACAGTGTGTCTTATTTATAGCATTCTGATTAGAAAGTTATCATCATTATGATCTAACTGACGGGCACTATTTGTCCAACGCTAGCCTAAACAGTGTCTCTGACCACTGATCAAAAAATTACCTTCTATCTATTATTTTCTCTTAGAATCATATAAACCAATAATTTTAAGTTTCCTACAGAAGAACATACAACAAACGTATGTGTAGTAAAGGGACGCGACTGGAGACAGAGCGAAAGTATGTATTCTACGCTCCAAGCTTTGTAAGCATATTCGATTTGATGCAGTATATGCAATGGTGTATAGTGGAAGGCATTTTTGCTTTGGGTGTCCAAAAATCGACATATTTGATCGATAAATAAACATTATTAGCTTCATCAGTCTCTTTAACGTTTCAGAAAGGCAATAATACCATCGCAAACCCTTAAGTTTAATGTAAAAGTTATTTTTAATGCATTTTAAATTCACTATACCTTCATTTCTTCCATCATCTGTTTTACTATATATAAATTTCGAAGACCAGGTTCCGGTTCCGGTTCCGGATCCGGTTTAAATGGACGGTTCCGGTTGCTGGTTCCGGTTCCGGTAAATTTTGGTTCCGGTTATTCCCTGCTAACAACATATGCAGTTATTGCTCATCCGAACTAGAAGTTAATCAAAGTATTGGACGATGTGCATAAAGTCTCAAAATTAGCGATCTAACACAAAATTCGCGATGTTTGAGACTTCTACGATAAAAGCCGTAGTAAAGCTGATGTAATACAAAACATTTTAACTTGATGCCATTCATAACATAGGAAACTGTCATTAAGTATAATCGAATTTAGAAAGCAAACCATACTTGCAACAGCGCGCTGTTCGCCCTGCGACACTGACTCGCGTTGGCCACTTCCTGTAGTATCAAGCATTTCCATCAATTTTTTGGTTCGATCAGAAATTTCACAGAGCTCATTCCTCACGGCTTCCACCGTCGCTGGGTCAAGTATTGAATTCGAATTTACTGCAAATGTGAAAATAATTTAGCTTTAAATCTAAGAATATTACGACTTTATAAAGTAGTTGTTTTATGAATGACAAGTGACGGAACGAACTTAGACAATTTTTTTATATAATCACAAAAAGCAAAACCCAATGTTTTCACTTAGTTCTTATGGCACGCTTTTGAATTCAGGACGCGGAACAAATTTATGGCTCATGACGGCTAAAAATTAAAAATATTTTTACGTATTCGCATAAGGAAAAAATATTGCTCTCACTTAAAACGCGTAAACATCGTGTAAAAATATCATAAAAAAAATTTAGAAAATTTATTTGCTACAAAAACATTCGTAAGCTTGTAAACAAAAACCCAACCACGACACAACAAATGTAAAATTTTGGAAATATCTGAGCTCATTATATGAAACCAAAACCTTAGTAGAAAATGAATTTTTCCACAACTGTCTTTTCTTTTGAAATAAATAAATAATAATCAAAAATGAGTAAACCAAATTTATTCATGTTGTTTTGATGTCAAACTAAAAATATGAAAAGCACAGACGAATGAGCTACGAATGTAGAACATACGCCCACACAGATTTCAGATTTTATTCATTCATAACTACGCAAAAAATATGTACTTCGAATGCCTCTTGGTCGACTATTCAATATTACATTGTTCATGATTTCGAGACTGAAAGCGTCTTAGAAGCGGCGAAGAAAAACCTGAAGTCGTGATGTAAAAGACATCATAATTGAAACTTCGAAGCCACCCAACGCCTTAACCAATATTGGAACAGATGACAACAAGACTGTGCGCAAATACATCAGGACATGCTCAGATATCACAGATTGCTGGACAACCGCAGAACTGCATGTCAAAGCAAATAAAGTAACACAAAACACAACGCTTTATTAACACTAGAATTTGCCATCTGTCAAGTTCGTGCTAAACGTTTGCAAAGACACTACATGACACGCAAAACATTTTATTTTCAGAAACAAATCATTTTCAAATATCATATATATACTCTTAACTTCTCTGCAAGTACGTATAATAATCCGTAAAGTAGACATCCACTATATCTAAGATCGCTCTGAGTACACGTTAACAAGCTTGCATATTTGGTGAAAATTTTACTACACTAGATAAGACATACTCAATCTGTCCACATGCAAGACAAAACAGAGAACGTGGATGGATTTGGAGTGAATGGAGAAACAAAACTAACCAAACAATGTAAGCTTGAGGACGTGACTACATTGAATCGCAAAGCTTAAATCGGAATGATCATTAATTGTAACCAAGTCTCCGTCTAAAACAATAATAAACTAACATAAACCAAACAATGGTTATTCGTGCCCGCTATATAAACTTATATTCATATAAATCTTCATGTTTCAGATTGTAAAAATTAAAGTTTCAAATACAGCCAAAACATGGACTTTTCGGTATTACCCAAATGTTTCATCACAGAATAAAATTCCTTTTCAGTAAAACATTTCATAAATATGACACATATATACTAATCAAGGTAATAATTAATGATCTATTTTTACATACACCAATTTGAGTGTTTACCGAATTAATTAAAAACCAAAATTCCTCTGATCTGCCGGAAGGAGCACGAAAGTTTGTGGTGCAGGCGATGGCATTTGCTACAATTATAGAGATAGTTGAATGCATCACTGTAAACGTTTTCAGGAATACAGTGGTGGCACCAGAATTAAACAAGCTGCATATTGTTTCGTTATATACTGCGTCTACGAATAACAGACTTTAATAAGCCATTCTACATATCCATCTTGTGATCATTCTGCGTAGAAAATTGAGTAATTACACAAAAATTTTTACATTCAGAAAAATTAAACCAAACTGAAAACAATAATGACAAACACGTTACCTTCGTCCAGATATTTTATCAATATTTCGTCAGATACGCTGAGTTTAGAAGAAAATACGCGCTGCATCATAAGCAATAAATCGTCAAGTGTCATATCCTGCAACAAAATTGTACGTAAAGACAATTTATGATTGAACAGGATTAGTTACAGTTTTTTACTTGGCATCACACACATTAATCACTCCTGCTAGATGTGTAAAATTTACTCCGACAGTTAGGAATATCATGTGTACAACTAAGTGATGGGAAAACGATCAGCAAGAAAGACGTTTCGCCTTACGTCCAATGCAAAGTATTTCAGTCGGACATGTAAATTCTAATAATTTGAACCAAATCGTTGTAACAACCATTCGGTTAAGTCACTCTCACAAAAAACAACCCATATTGTATTGAGGTAGTTAATACACTATATGTAGCTATATTATTTTGCAATTAGCAGAAATTTACACTGCCAGATACAATGATGGCCAGGATTGACAAATAAAACAAAAACATTTATGCTTTCCCGTGTTAAACAGGTGATTCAAGATTGTTTAAATCCTTTCTTGGAAAGAATTTTGTCCCCAGTGACTCCAGTGGAGGATATTCCAGCAATATACAATACTCACAAGAAAACCGTCGTGTCTAGGACGAATGAAGATCGAGCAAAATTTACAATACGCCAACAACTCTTGAGCTCTTCCTGAAACTCCAAAACATAACTCTGCGAATCAAATGAAAAAACCTAAAAGTTTCGAACATAATTTGCAAATTGTAACTGCTCCCGTTTATGGCCAAATCCTGGCCAAAACCATTTAGCTCAAAACACAAATTTTATTTTAAAAAGCAATTTAACTGGTCCCGTTTTGAGTCTCGTAAAAGATTACTTTGTATTTTGTTGCATAGTACAAAAATAGTGTTCCGCGTTATGTCAAGACAGACAGTTCAAATGTAGTACAACTACTCATAAGTATACAACACTGACAGCACTTGTAAAAATGTCGCCAACTCAAGAGCAAGAAGCGACCAAAACGCGATGTCTATTGACCATATGAATGAACGAATATAAGTTTTCTAGTCAATAAACTTAAGAAAACCTTCTGCTATGACGATTTGACGTTAGAATCCGACAGAAAACCTAGAAAGCCTAAACCTGAATCCGAACATATATAACCTAATGTTAGTTTGATTGTATAAACTCTGTTGGTCTTTTGACTTTATGGATGAACGAATAAAAGTTTTCTAGTCAATAAACTTAAGAAAACGTTCCACTATGACGATTTGACGTTATATATAATCCGACAAAAACCTACCAAGCCTAAACCTGAATCGATACATCTATAACCTAATGCTAGTTTGATTGCATAAACTTTAGATAATAAATATATACATATATAAACAGTTTTAAATACTTCATGTCCATATGAAAGTCGAAACTATATATAACATAGCATACCTACGACATGCTTTAAAATTTGACGAAATTTCACGAAATGAACACCAACGTTAACATCAGATAAACGATACTTCAGGTACAATCATCAATAATGTTGGTTCATCCGATGTCCGAAAATACCATGAAACTAGTAACTCTATCGAGATTGCAGACCGTAGTGAAGTTTAGACATCCCTACGGCTTTTGCGTGCACAGCCAATCAGCTCTCGATAGCAAAGGTCGATATGCTATATGTGGATATCACATGATACCGCACCAGTTAGAATGAAACTAACACCAGCAATAAGTTTTTCATGTGCTACCTATCAGCCTCCAGGAACGTAACAATATAATTAGGAATTTTGAGTCGATGAACCATGGCGGCGCCATATTCACGTACCCGTAAAACCATGGATCGCAGATCAAAATCAACCAGCAATGAGTTTCTCATGCCCGAAAACCCACAAGTAAAACTTTTCCGCCGCCCAGGACGTCATAATAAATTTTTGAATTTTGGGGCGAGGAACCACGGGGATGCCATGCGTCAAACCTTATGAACCGGAGCCTTAATCGAAAAACAAAAATGAGGCATCGCCATTTATCATTTTACTATGACATAAAACCAAGCAGAGAAAAAATTCTAACGTTAAGATAAAAACCTTTATTTTGCTGTGTGACCCCGAACCTTGGCGGCACCATACCCCCGTACTCATAGAACCATGGGTCCCAGACCAAAATCAACATCCCTTTTTTACCTCATTTTAGTACCCTTCACGGCAGCAAGGTTTTTAACTCATTTAACTTTGACACAAAACCAAGCAAAAAAATTCGAAAGTTAAGATAAAAATAACCTTGCTTCTATGAAGGGTACTAAAATGAGGCAAAACAACCTTTATTTTGCTGTGTGACCCCGAACGTCGGCGGTGCCATATCCCCGTACCAATGGAACCATGAATCACAGAGCAAAACCAGCACCGGCAGTGAGTTTTCCATGCCCGAAAAGCCCCAGGTGAAACTTATCACCGCCCAAGACGCCAGAGCTAATTTTCAAATTTTGGGTCGAAGAACCGTTGTGGCGCTATACCCCCTTACCTCAAACCCCATAAATGCAGAACCGAAGCCTTAATCGAAAAACAAAAAAGAGGCACCGGCATTTATCATTTTACTATAAAATATAACCAAACAGAGAAAAAATTCGAAAGTTAAGGTAAAAATAACCTTGCTTCCGTGAAGAGTACTAAAATCCATTATTTCGACCTCTGACCCCGAATCATGGGGCGTCATACCCGCATACCCATGGAACCATGGGTCACAGAGCAAAACCAGCACCGGCAGTGAGTTTGCCATGCCCGAAATGTCCCAGGTGAAACTTATCAACCACCCAAGACGTCAGAACTAATTTTCAAATTTTGGGTCGAGGAACCATTGTGGCGCCATACCCTTACCTCAAACCCCATAAATGCAGAACCAAGCCTTAATCGAAAAACAAAAAGAGGCACCGGCATTTGTCATTTTACTATAAAATAAAACCAACCAGAGAAAAAATTCGAAAGTTAAGGTAAAAATAACCATGCTTCAGTGAAGAGTACTAAAATGGGGTAAAAAACCCACATTTTGACTCATGACCCAGACCCCAAATCAAAAATTCTCTGACCAATGCCGGTTCGATTGAGCTCAAGATCATGAAAATCGCTTAAGTCTTTCACGAGTCATGGCCGATCACACACACAACCAGAAGGAATTTAAAAGATTTCACCCTGCAACACACAATCTCCACTATGTTTCACTACCTTCTGATAATTAGAAGTTAGGCAAAATCTGAACAACACTTTTTGAATTTGCTGACCCGCAAGGTAACAATACAAGGTGGCGAATTAATACACCGGACATATTTTTGTTACTAGATTTTTATGCAAATCTTACTGATTTAACACTGATACCTTACACAAAAAATCACCCGTGTGTTACTACTAATTGTTTAATACGTAGCTATATTTCAGACAAGTCAGCATGATGAAACACTGACATGACAGGTCCTAATAAGGCCTTTACTTAATAATGTCCCTGCAGTTTCTAATTTTTGTCCCCCTGTAATCGTGACCCTACCGTATACGTATATAGAGAGTTAAAGTGACACCCATACTATAAATTAATTTCCGAGGGTGTACGACACACCCCTAACTACATTTTTCTTTACAGTGTTTCCCTAACCCTTAGCTATTAATTTGGCGCGAGTTAACACTATATTGCACACCGTCTGTTGCTAATGCCGTCCATTAGTCAACTGTTATGCATAGTTTTTTCAAATTCTCGATATTTGTATACAGGCCATAGAAACATTGATGAAATAATGCGGCATAATGTCAATAAAACTGCCAAAAACACGATGTGCTTAACACTGTCGAGTAGTGGCAATACCACTAGCTAGCTGCCTTGGAAAATCTTACAAAAACATGAGGGTGTGTAAGCCACCATGTTGTCGACAGTGTGCCTGACACTGTGTGGTGTACATAAGTTCCAAACGTTGGGGACATTACAACGTGAACGCCGCATAAGTGCTTGTGTTGCTCTTGTTGCGTAGTGGCATAAACTCACTTCGGTGTGGACAGGAATTTTCCGAATATCGTTTCCTAATTTAGCTTTAATTATAAGCTTATTCGACACGTCCATCTTCATCTTTTATCTCGTGGTTCGGAATTACAATAAATTACCAACTAACAGATCAATATAGTTAATAACATCTATAAGTTTGTTATTCAAAGTTCTCAGCCATTTGCAGCAAAACAAAAATGACAAACAGGAAAGCGGGAGTTATATATACAAGTCGGTAGTGGAACTACATTTGTAAGCGGAGCTTGGGCTGTGGCATTACGAATGTACTCAATTTTATGTTCTTGTAACTACATTGCATAGGGCATAGGGATTTTTCACTGGTAAAAATATTATATTTGAATTATTCGACACAAAAACCCTATAATGGTTTGATCGAAACGATTCTATTTCAATAAATAACACAAATATTGCAAAATTCTCTATTTTAGCTGCGTAAACTTAACTAATTAGCTAATTACTAATTAACCACTCAAAATTTTTTAATCCCAAATATCAGGTGCACACTCTGACATGATAGGCTTTCAAACAAAAAAAAATTTAAAATCGGTTCAGTGGTTCTTGAGATCCGTCGAACCGAACAAACGAACGAACGAACTAAGGAACGGACAGACATCGACCTTTTTACTCCCAGACAGAAAATAAAACGATTCGCTTCGCTCAAATATAAAATATTAAGACTTCATTATACGGAATAGGGAAATAAATCTGGTTCGCTAGTTTCTATTGTGAAATTTCGTTGTATCGTTAACAGCCTACAATTAGGTAATTAGTTTTAAAAACAGTACATAAATAGAAATAGATAAACTGTTTTAGGAAAACTTTATATAAGAAAACTTTTTGTGCAGTCATAACACCAGCCTTTCGCAAGAGAATATGAAACGGAGCGAGACTAGTTTCTTCCATAGTTGTCACAAAGTCAGGTTTTATGTTTGATATAATATACAGCCCTAAAATCGCTGGAATACCCGAAACCTAACAACGTTCGATTCAGATTTAGGAATACCACCTAATCGGCTTGCTATCTAAAGCGGGGGAAGCAAAACGCATAACGGAAAAGTGACGACAGACGAGATTCTTTGGGAAATGGGATTCGCTGACAGTCGACCTTAAGCGCTAGAAAATTTGTTACAGTAAAGCTGGATTATAGATTACTATACCATCGCATTCAAAGTCAGAAAAACCTAGAGGCCGTTCTAAATGCTCTGAAAGCAATATTATAACCAAAAAATGAAAACAAACAATATCCTAGCAATCGGACTTGTCGAGCCTAAACACATTTAAAACCACTCAAAACGCATGAAATATTCATGCTGGTCTCTAGATGACAGACAAATCCACTCGTATTCAGCGTACCGAACAACGAAAGACCAATCTTGACAAACGTCAAGCGATAATATGTGACCAAATAAATGAAACCGGGTTCGTCAATTATTAAAACAATGAAAAATCGAACTGTTATTGAAACGGAGCGAGCGAAGTTTCCGCTCAGGGCGTTAAGAAGAAAAGAAGAGTTATGTCCAAAATTCATGAACGTCAGTGACGGAAACGTAATGAAATTACCACACGATTGGCCGAATCGACAAGCGTCGACGGGAAAGTTCGTAAACAGCATGATATTGATGTTACAACAGAGCTTTTTAACCACTGCAAAATTAATGTTTCCTCTCATAATATAATATCAATTTTTGGATTGGGAAAAAAGGGCGAAGGGCCTAGGCTATTGAAAGTAGTTCTTAATAATGAGGAAAATAGAAATACAGTAATGCCTTGTAAGGCTTTCCGGAAGGCAATAAATATCGGGTATCTACATAAACCCTCATCGAACAGCTCTTGAAGTAAAGCTCTTTAACAAGGTGCGAAACAAACGAGCGAATAAGAGAACACTACCATCGGGGGATTGCAATCACAGTATTTCGACGCGACCGGCTCCGGGAAAGAACTAACAATCCGTTGTGTTTACCAATATTAATCTTAATTCTGTTAACGTTTTATCGTCATATAATCACGATAACTTTTTACATACATCTTGCAATACGTAGTTTAAATAATGCTGGTACAAATCGTTTACTAAAGTATGGTTTTAAATGTGTTTTAATTAACGCTAGATTGATAATTCATAAACTTGAGGAGCTGCAACTTTTGGTAATTATGACATTGTGTTTATAACTGAGACATGGCAACTGGCTTGAACGATGATAGTGAATTGGCGTTTCAAAACTATAGTTTGTTTCGACGCGACCGTACTGACAGACGCATCGGCTGCTGTATCACACATCACCTAGCGTTTCTCATCCTAATCGCCGGGACCGAAGGAGGTATGATTGGATGCGAGCCCTTTGTGGTCAATAAGTGACTATTTATCACATGTGGAACGGATGTCGTTGTTTCGGAATCTCGACGTATCTGCTACTTGGCAGGAGATGTATAACATGCTGCACAAAACATAAGAAAGTTTGCTAAGTGGAAATCCATGACTCAGAGTCGCAAACCCATATGGGCAGATGGTCAGGCTTGGCGAGCAATTAGGCAAAAGCATAACGCCTTTCGTCGGTTTAACCGTCGTAATACGGCTATGTCATGGGCCAATTACCAAGAAAAAGCAATACTTGCTGAGGTCCACGCTGAAGAAGCCATCAAATCGTATGAAAGGAAGTTGGCGGATATGAAAGCATGTTGATCGCAAATCGCTTTTCAAATATGCTCTATGTCGACAGACTTTAACACCCACGATTGGACCATTGAGGCGGGCGGACGGCACATAGACCGAAATCCCTGAAGAAGACTGTGAACTACTTAATATATTCTTTGCTTCTGTGTTCAACTAGGAAAATTTTACTCTACCAGCGGCATTTCCAAAACCAAACGAACGGATCACCCCCCCCCCTACTGTGGACAGGCCAGAATAATTTTTGCTTTGGCATAGCGATAGGTGCACGGAGACAAAGATATTTGGATGCAGCCGGTTGAAAGATTGGGTTTGAAACCCACACTTTCCCCCTTTTGAATCCGCTTGCCTATGCCTTGCAAATGCCTATGTAGGCCATGGAAGCTGCTTTTTGGCTATATTGTCCGCAATTTCGTTCCCCATATACCCACTATGTCCTGGTATCCAGAAGAGGATAACAAAATTTGACTTTCCAAGTTGCTGCAACTCCTTTTCACAACACTTTTTAGATATCTTTCCATCCAAGTTGCTTTCTAGGGCTTTGATAGCCCCTTGGCTATCACTGTAGATGTTAATAGTTTTCTTCTTTGCCCCCCCCCAATTTCCTCGTAAATAAAAGACGCAATTTTCAATCGCTAATATTTCTGTTTGAAAAACCATATAATTCTTTCCAAGGGGTATAACTATATTGCTATGTCCAGGGATAAAAACGGCAGCCACAGATCCAATATTGTCTTTATCATGCAATGTCATAGAACCATCAGTAAGACAGTTATGTCCATGGAATTCAAAGAGATAATGTTGCATGCCTCAATTGTATCAGTGATTACACTGTCACAGTTCTTATCCTCAGAAAAAATGTTACAACATTGATCAAGAGGCATGTTTGCTTCTGTTTACAACCTCTGAGGTTACTTTTTGAATTACTGTATGCCCTTTTACATTTAACGACTTCCAACAATCAATACATTCGAGTCTGCAGTAATCCAATATCGCTGCCTGCAGGCTTCTTTTCTCTATCGGCAATAGTCCCAGGATAGTTTCAATACCCTCCGTTGGAGTGCTTGTCAAGCATCCCGTGATGATCAGGAGAGCTAATCTCTGAACAAGCATTAGTTGCTTCCGAACAGCCTCTATGGTGGTTCTATGCCACCAAACCAAAACCCCGTGCATCATACCACTCAAAACTATCATTTCATACATATACATGAGGTATTTAGGTCTCGGGCTCCAATTACGCCCTGCAAAAGTTCTACATACCATTAGATTCCGTATAGCGTTGCTGGACGCATTTTCCAAATGTTTATCCCACATTAATTTACTCCTAGGTACCTGACCTCACAACTATAAGCAGTGGAACTCCATCCAATCCGATATAAGGAAGGGCCTCAGACTTACGCTTTCGAGTAAAATTTATCACAACTGTCTTATCTGGCTGTAGTTGTAATCCAATAGATTTGCATCAGTTACTGACACATTTAAGTGCAGTGTAGATTTTTCTGCCAGTTACCCCAATATTTGAACCACCTGCAATGACCGCAATATCATCCGAGTAGGCTTAAGCCATAATTTCTTTTTAAAGCTTAAATAGTTTATTTACAACAAAAACAACAGTAGAGGTGATAGCACTCCACCCTGGGAAAACCTATATTGACTCTGATGTTAACTGCGGAAACAAGCAGGGATGCAACCATATTTTCAATAAAGAGACAGATCGGTGAAGGCACATATAAGCTTCCGAGTGCCTAACCTATAGCTTTGAAAAGTGTCTCCTTGAATGCACCACTTATATCCAGACTCCCAGGATTGACCTGTACATATCAAAGCCTTGTTCTACATGGCTTACAATGTTTTGCAACGCTACTACCGTAGATTTGCCAGCAATACATGCTGATTAGCACTAAATTGACTCCGTGGTGGTATTTTGTCCCGTAGAAATCTATCGATAAGTCTTTCCATGTTTTTTAACATAAACGAGGACAGGCTTATTGGCCGATAAGCCTTCGGGTCCAGATAGTTATCCTTCCGCGGCTTCGCAATGAAGACCGTTTGCAACCCTCCACGATGCCGGAATGTAGCCAATCATAAGGCAATTTTTGTATATATAGTTCCAACAAAAAGTCTATAATACCAACACCCATTTGTAGACATACTGGGTAGATTTCATCAGTTCCAGGTGCCCTGTACGCCCTGAAAGATGCAATGGCCCACCGTAATCTGCTCTCTGTGATTATAGCATTAGCCAATTGCCGAGTTTCAATATTTCCTCTCTTACTGGTGCCTCTGTACATGTGACTACTGTCCATAACACAACCAGGAAAATGCTTACTCAACAGAAACAGAATATTTCACCGGGTTCATCAGTTCTGTTACCATTGCTATCAATCAATGAATGCACTAATATTCCTTTTCCTTTCACTCTTAAAACTTTGTGCATCCTTGACATAGCATTAGTGCTCTCGAAATTGTCACAAAACTTACGCCATGATTTCCGTTTTGCCATGCGTATAGCATATTTATACTCACGTTGTACTATCCTATATCTGTCCCAATCACCAGTTGTATTTCTACCATTCTTCTCTCCATATGGTACTAAGCTATGAGCAAGCGTAACAGAATGTTGATTGAGCATTATCGTCCACGTATTAGATCATGTATTGTATTAAGCTTGATAGCACGTCGATATAGTCACCGACTTCTGGATCAGAGAAATTCAAGTTCCGCAACCTACCATTTCGGCTTGCGGCCTGTTCCTACATATTTTTTATCAGTTTTAGGTATATATAGAGCGCAGCATCTATAATTGCTGTTTCTAACTTAACAGCAGCTAGATCAAGATCCACTTCTATACAACCAATTTCGCCGCACTCACACATTCTTGTTTCTAGTTTATCCAAGAACGTGCCTTTTCTAACTTTCTTCGGATTACTCATCCAAGTATATACTTGTGCCAAAGATCGCCCCATAGCCGAAACAAACATATCTGTGATCAAAGAATTTTCCACCGATACATACCAGTCTTGCAAGTCAATTTCTTCCTCGTGAGGGTTAAGTCAAGATCTTCACGCCTAACTGCATTCACAAACGTTGGCACCGTCCCCACGTTAGCAATCTCTAGTCCCACAGCAGCAATATATTCCAACACCGTCTTTCCTCTCGGATTGTTGTTAGTGCTTCCCCATACCACATTGTGAACATTGGCATCACACCTTATTATAGCTAGTAGATTTTTGCTCCACAACATTCCTAAGTTCCAGAGTGGGAGGAGCATCTGGTAAATCATAAGGCAAATACAGCGATGCCACAAGAATCCTTTTACTCCCGCCGCCAGTATTTACCTGCATCGTAACTACAGTGCAATCCCTAGAACTTAAATGTGCCAGAAATAAACCATGTAAATCCTTAGATAACCGAATTGCAGCCCAAGGCTGCTTATCATCCTTTTTAAAATATAGAAGATTTATATCCTTACCCTCCAGTCCTATGATTCTGCCTTTATAGGCATAGGGCTCCTGTATTAAGACTACGAAAGAATTTTTAATTCAGATTTTTAATCTTTCGATTAAGTTCGACCATAGCATTAATGCAATGCTGCAAATTTATTTGCAAAAAATTGGCCAATTTCATTTTCTGATCATCTTAATTGGTTGAGTTACCCACCTCAGTATCAACAGGAGCCGTATTAAGGCACCCAGTTCCCAGGCGTTGATACGAATACACTCAAACCATGGGTTGAGATTATATTCATCTTTAAATGCATCAAACTTCGTCATTCATTTTGGCGACGGCATTGACACAACCCTCCCTCAGATACGTCCGAACCGGGACACATGTGAGCCACGGTACTTTTCTGTTGGCATTGGTTAGCCGACGCATAATAGTTTAGTTTAGCTATTACTTTACTAAAGCTATTGTGCGTTGATACAGCTGACCCCCGAATGGCTTGACAATTGCAGGGTTATGTAAAATACCTTAACGTGAGCCTTAGAATTAAATGCCAGTTATGGTAATGTAGTCGCCCCGAATAGCTGCGAGCTACTTACGTAAAACTGTATAGCAGCGGCCGACTACTATTCCGTTGGAATTTTGCTCAACCCCTAGGCCTCCGAATGGCTGGTCATTATGTATAGAGTTCTCTAGGTGGTTCGTCGAATCCACACCCCTTACTCGCCTGGTCTTCTCAACAATAAGACTACTTGTTGAGCCGCCCCGAATGGCTGCCGCACCCAACATGTCGAGCTACTAACCACGAGCCCACCTGATATAGCTTACCCGGGTAAATACTCACTTGACGCTTTGGGTCGAAGTTGTAAGCTATTACTCACTATTAGCGACTTATTATGTCACCACTCTTAATAAGGTTATAGACCACTTCAATTTTTATAAAGAGCTATTATTACTAACTTATTCATTACCGTGGTTAAAATTACGTAATTGTGAAGCCCCAACTCCTTTAGGCACCGTTCTATGATTAAAGCCACAATTTTCCAAAGCCAATGTCGGTAACCAATAATAATACTAGACCCGGCGTAATTCTGTGCCCCCCATTCTTTAAAATATGACACAGAAATTCAACACAATGAAGCGCGGTCCTTTAATTAATCGCGAGTCTTTTGCGTAAATATCAAAATTGGACCTTCCAATCGCCAGAGATAAACCAAAAGCTAATACATTATCATAAAAATACACATTGCGAAGTAATCAACCAGACCCGAAATCAGCAAATATACGTGACCAGACGTACATACGTGATGACTGCCCAGTTAGGGTAGCTAAATAACACTTTACAATAATTAATCAAAATCCGATGGTGTTATTTTTTATGATTTCTAATAGGGTAGGGGTTGGTGGTACTTTTTATTATGACGGCTGTCGGAATTAAAAGGGGCGGAATTCGTCACCGAAAACTGTGTGGTCCGAGGTGTGGCCAGCAGCATGCCGGTGGGACGACTTGGCTGGCGCGCGTCCTTTATTTTCGTGATCAGCATTCGTGCCCTATATTTCGCGTTGCGGCGTGACTAATTCCGAAGCACTCCCGGACTAGATATTTAGACACCAAACGCGTATCGAATAATGTTTATTACAAGTATAAGACGTTAAGGCACACGATTGAGCAAGTAAAACACGTCGGCACGAGCTATTTGAGCAGTTATGGCCCGCCGCTTTTTTACAAGCAGCACTAGTCTATAATACCGACAATTCCTGATCACACTTTTTATGCACCGGTTACTTCCACCTGTATCACTACTTGTCGTTAACTCGGCCACTAACGCACGACACCGACGCGTCCCTAAGATCTATTAACTATGTGGTTAGGTTACACACTATTTTATTACGCCGCTTGTGAGGTTTATATGACCGTTTCCGACAGGCTGATGAAGTACGTTTAATTGAGTATCTGACTCTAGGCCCTTAGATTCACGCTAATGCGATTTTTATTTATTGGGTATATACAGTCTGACTGATGACAGGTTAGGTTTACGTTAGCTGGTACTTTTAACAACTGGCTTCAAGTTTTGCGCTAAAAGAAGTGCGCGTTAGAGAGCTGTGAATTTTATACTGGCAGTCTTGTTGGAGATCTTCAAGGAGCGGAATTATAGCTTGATAGGACTTTACATATAGGTACTCGAAACGAGCATATTAGTTAATTTAGTAATATTATTTTTCCTAATGAAATCCTAAGCTTTCAATAACGCTCTTAACAGGAGTATTGACGTATTAAATAATCAGTTAGTAATAGCTTACAACTTTGGCCCTTACGTGTCGAGTGAGCAATGTGGTAGCGCGACTTGTTTGGCGATGCAGCCAGTCTGGGCGGCTCAGCAAGAATCGTTACTCTTGAGAAGACCGGGCGAGTAAGGTTTGGATTCGGATTACCACAACCTCCAGAACTCTATACCTAACAACCAGCCAGTCGAGGGCCCAGGGATTCAGCAAAATTCCAACTGAATAGTCGATCGCTACTTTACAACTTTACATAAGTAGTCTGCAGGCAGTCGGGGCAGCTACAGTAACATAACTGGCATTTAACACCGTAATCCTAAGGCTTAGATTGAGGTACTTAAATAATCCTGCAGTCGGCTAGCCAGCCGGGAGTCGGTTGTATCAACTCAAAAGATCCGCATCAAAGTAACAGCTAACGTAAACCTAACCTGTCATCAGTCAGACTGTATATACCCAATAAATAAAAATCGCATTAGCGTGAATCTAAGGGCCTAGAGTCAGATACTCAATTAAACGTACTTCATCAGCCTGTCGGAAACGGTCATATAAACCTCACAAGCGGCGTAATAAAATAGTGTGTAACCTAACCACATAGTTAATAGATCTTAGGGACGCGTCGGTGTCGTGCGTTAGTGGCCGAGTTAACGACAAGTAGTGATACAGGTGGAAGTAACCGGTGCATAAAAAGTGTGATCAGGAATTGTCGGTATTATAGACTAGTGCTGCTTGTAAAAAAGCGGCGGGCCATAACTGCTCAAATAGCTGGTGTCAACATGTTTTACTTTGCTCAATGCCTGCTGCTAACATCTTATACTTGTAATAAACATTATTCAATACGCGTTTGGTGTCTAAATATCTAGTCCGGGAGTGCTTCGGAATTAGTCGCGCCGCAACGCGAAATATAGGCACGAATGCTGATCACCAAAATAAAGGAGACGCGCGCCAGCCAAGTCGTCCCACCGGCATGCTGCTGGCCACACCTCAGGACCACACAGTTTTCGGGCCCAAATTCCGCCCCTTATTTAATTCCGATAGCCGTCATAATAAAAAGTACCACCAACCCCTACCCTTATTCGAAATCATAAAAAATAACACCATCGGATTTTGATTAATTATTGTAAAGTGTTATTTAGCTACCCTAACTGGGCGGTTACCGAGCGTATGTACTTCTGAGTCACGTATATTTACTGATTTCGGTACTGGTTTGGATTACTTCGCAATGTGTATTTTTTTATGATAATGTATTAGCTTTTGCGTTATCTCTGGCGATTGGAAGGTCCAATTTTGATATTTACGCAAAAGACTCGCGATTAATTAAAGGACCGCGCTTCGGTGTTGAATTTCTGTGTAGTATTAAAGAAAAATGGGGCGCGCCAGGTCTAGTATTGGTTTCCGACATTGGCTTGGAAAATATGGCTTTGATAATGGTAAAAATTCTAATACGAGGAAATTTGGGGCTTCACAATTCCGATTTGACCACGGTAGATCAAATACGGTTAGGTAATAATAAGTTGTTTATAAAAATTGAAGTGGTCTATAAGTTTATTTAAGAGTGGTGACATAATAAGTCGCTAATAGTGAGTAATAGCTACAACTCGACCCAATAAGTATTTACCGGGTAGAGCTCTGTGGGGTGGGGTCTCGTGGTTAGTAGCTGCGCGTGTTGGGTGCGGCAGCCATCGCGAGTCGGTCTTATTGTTGGGAGCCAGGGGGTGTGGGTTCGACGAACCACCCCTAAACTTGCCTACATAATGACCAGCCCGTTCGGAGAGGCCTAGGGCGTGAAATTCCCAACGGAATAGGTAGTCGGCCGCTGTACTGTAGTTTTACGTAAGTAGCTCGCTTCGGGGCGGTACAAGTTGCACATTTTTAGTCTAAGGTCTCACGTTGAGGTCTTGCGTCAAGTTTCTGCAATTGTCAAGCCATTCGGGGTATCAACGCACGATGCACTTAGGTAGAGAGTGATGCGGCTAAACTGGGAACATTTATGCGTCGGCTGAGTGCCAACGGAGAGCTCCGTGGCTGCCGGTTCGAGCGTTGTGAGAGGGAGGTTGTGTCAAATGTTCCGGTCACCAAAAAAAACAAATTTTAAAAGATGAATATAATCTCGAGACCCATGTTGAGTGTATTCGGTATCAACGCCTGAGGAATCCCTAATACGGTACTGTGATGCTGAGGTGGAGTGGGGCTCAACCGTAGTCAGAAATGGGAAAAATTGCAATTTTGGGGAGTTTAGGGGTTTATTGCATTAATGCTATGGTCGAACTTAATCGAAAAAGGGTAAAAATATAAAATTGAGTTCTTTTGCGTAGTCTTAATACAGGATGTGGGGCAGAATCGTAGGAACTGGAGGGTAAGGATATAAATCTTCTATATTTTAAAAAGGATGATAAGGAGCCTTGACTATTCGGGTTGTGCTAAGGATTTACCGTTTATTTCTGGCACATTTAAGGTCTCGCACTGTAGGCTTACAATGCAGGTAATATCGTGGCGGCGGGGGAGGTAAAAATCTCTCCCCCCGTGTGGCATCGCTGTATTTGCCTTATGATTTCCCAGAACTTGTTCCACT
>JASANE010012863.1:0-14243 GCA_030248225.1 Trileptium ribeirensis
TGGTGATTCGAGATGGATCGATTATTAGAAAGAACGCCCAAAGGAATCCTAATCCGGGAAACTGAAAATCCACGTGCCCTCCACCTTGAAGTTGATCAGATCAGAGTTTATACGGATTGTTTGTTTAAATGCAGGAAGTATTCGTAATAAGATCGTTGATTTGTGTCATCTTGTAGATACTATGCCTAAAGGGTTATTCCTCATAACAGAATCTTGGGTAGACTCAAATGACCCTGACTCCATATTTTTGCATATTCGGAATACACATAGTGCTCTGAGAGTTGATGATGTTTCACGTGTTGGTCGGGGTGGTGGAATAGTACTATTGGTGCCTCAATTTATTACTTATATCAAAACCGCCTCAATATCTTATGAGTTTATTGAAGCAATGTCATCTAGGCTATATGCATTTGGAAAATATGTCCTACAATTTCTTGGTGTTTATCGAGCCCCTCAAAGCTCTACAATAAATAATGAAAATTCAATTCGGGTCCTTTGTAAGTTCATCCAGCATGAGCAATCTAAGACTTCCGGCGCACCTTTAATCTGTTGTGGGGATCTTAATATGTCTAATGCAAATTAGTCTTCTGTTGGTATTATAGGTGCTACTGTTGACATGAATTTTGTATCTGATATGCACAAGCTTAGCTTACTTCAGATTGTTACTGAACCAACCCATGTATCTGGTAATGCTTTAGATTTAGTCCCAACTTGTGATGATAAATGTGTTCACGATTTAACTGGAGATGATCAATTTGTTAAAATTCTGATCATTTCTGCCTTAGTTTGTTGTTTGGACCGGTAGATAAAGATGATTTAAAAATTGTAAGTTTCTCAGATTTCTCAAATGCGAACATAGATCTAATGAAAGAATACCTTAATGATATTAGTTGGCAAGAATTACTAGATCGAGATACGGAAATTAATACATTATGGGAAAAATTTAAGGCAAAACTGTTGGAGCTTAATAGAAAATTTGTTCCAATAAAAAAGAATAAACGACGGAACCAAGTTTGATCAGCTGGAACAATAAAGGCGCATAAAAAGCAATTGAGGCTTCATAAAAGATGGAAAACATCGAATACTCCTATTCATTATGAGTTTTGGAGAACTGCTGCTAAGGAAGCTAAGCTAAGGATACGGAAATTAATACATTATGAGAAAAATTTAAGGCAAAACTGTTGGAGCTTAATAGGAAATTTGTTCCAATAAAAAAGATTAAACGACGGAATCAAGTTTGGTCAGCTGGAACAATAAAGGCGCATAAAAGCAATTGAGGCTCCATAAAAGATGGAAAACATCGAATACTCCTATCCATTATGAGTTATGGAGAACTGCGGCTAAGGAAGCTCGTAAACATAAGCGTAAAGACTATTATCTCAATGAGTTAAAGGTCATACATGCCGGCAGGGGGTAGGGGGGTAACCCCCCGTGAGGTCCTGACCCCCCCCTGAGGCCGAAAAGTCCAGGGGGGTTACCCCCCCCCGGGTGCGCAGCACAAAACTTGCGCAGATTGTGCCTGCTTGTTGCTAGTGGTGCATATGCAGCTGTAACTTTGTGGAATGCTTTTTGTTGAAAGACGTCATTCCCTAAAATAAAAGTTAACCGAAATACTTATTTATATACTAACTAGATTTAGACATTGAATGTCTGCTATAGTCCACGGTGGATTATCCACGAACTCAGCACTAAAATAGCACTGGAACACTCCATCGCCGTAGGAGTCGCACCGATAGCTCAGCAGACAAAAGCCACGGGCGAGCTTTCTTATGCCACAGACCCATACCACATGAAATTGCTCATTTTTTACTTAGTTGTCATTAAAGAATTACTGTAGATCAACAAATACGGTGAAAAAACGTGCGCAATGTGCGCCTTCGCGTTTCTTGCGGTGCATGTAGACAAACTGAGCACGTAGGTGAAAAATATACATCCGACGATCAAAAAAAAGGTCCTCACGAGACCGACCCCCTTAGACAAATTTGGCCGGCCAGGGGGGTTACTTCCCCCTGAGATGGCCGCGACCCACGCCCCCCCCCCCCCCGTGGGGGCCTCTACCCCCCTGGCATGACCGACAGTCGGCATGTATGGTTAAAGGTTCTGGAAGCAAATGACGATAGGATATTTTGGAGGTATGTAAACAATAGGGTAAAATATAATCAGAGAATTAAGGCGTTATTTCGAGATGGTGAAATTTTGACTGATCCTATTAAGAAATCTAATTTGTTGAATGATACTTTCTACTATGTATTTACAAGAGATAATGGTGACTTACCTGCATGTGAATATGATAATGACCGTATTTTGTCTGATACTATCATTGATATTAACGATGTTGATGATGCTTTAAACAACTTGGCGAAGAAAAAGAGCAGTGGCCCTGATGATATTCCTCAACTATTAATTTATCGGCTCCGACACAGTATTCGTTGGCCTCTTCTAATTCTTTTGAAAAAAATTTTTGAGGATGGTTGTATCCCGTCTGAGCGGAAAAGTGGCAAAAATTATTATCTACAAGAGATAATGGTGACTTACCTGCATGTGAATATGATAATGACCGTATTTTGTGTGATACTATCATTGATATTAACGATGTTGATGATGATTTAAACTTGGCGAAGAAAAAGAGCAGTGGCCCTGATGATATTCCTCAACTATTAATTTATCGGCTCCGACACAGTATTCGTTGGCCTCTTCTAATTCGTTTGAAAAAAATTTTTGAGGATGGTTGTATCCCGTCTGAGCGGAAAAGTGGAAAAATTATTCCCGTTCATAAAGGGTCCAACAACTTCTGTAAATCATTATAGGCCTGTTACTTTTTGTGTGTCTGCAGTAAAATAATGGAATTTATAGTCAATAAAAAATTAAAAAAATTTCTTGAGGTAAAGAATTTTTAGTACACATCAGCACGGTTTTCGTGCCCAACGGTCCACGGTCTCTTAATTACTCGAGACATTGAATTCATGGACTAATGAAATTGACTCTGGTGATGTAGTTGATGTAATATATGTCGATCTCGCCAAGGCGTTTGACACTGTATCTCATCGTAAACTGTTGTTCAAATTAGAATGCTATGGGATTAGGGGACGGCTCCTCAGTTGGTTTGAAAATTATCTTTGTGGTAGAAAGCAAACGTTTTTCTGGATGGTTTCTCATCAAATCAATTACCAGTTCTTTCTGGTGTTCTACAAGGTAGTATTTTAGGCCCAACTTTAGTTTTAGTTTATATAAATGACGTACAGCTTTATTTAAAAGAAATTAGTATCAAACTTTATGCTGATGACGCTAAAATGTTCTTTTCTGTTCCATCATATTATCCTAGAGGACATTTAAGTGTGCAAGAAGATCTTAACAATTTTACGCATTGGGCCAAAGCTAATCAACTTAAAGTGGCGGTTAATAAATGTAAAGTATTACATATTGGACATGGAAATAAGAGATATTCATATAATATTGATGGAGTAACCTTGGAGGCTATAGATAATATTCGTGATTTAGGAATTATTGTTGATGATAAGCTTAATTTTTTTGTACAGTGTACAGATATTGCCAAACGTGGTTTTTTGAGGGTTAATATGATCTATGCATCGTTTCTTTGTCGTACAGTATCTTTCTTGGTTAAATTGTATTGTTGTTATGTTAGACCATTGCTAAAATATGCTTCAGAAGTTTGGGCACCTCATTCAGTTAAGGGGTAAAAGCTTAATAGAAAAAGTTCAAAGGCATTTTACTGGGCGACTACAAGGATATAGAGATATTCCACATGAGCAAAGATGCTTTCTTTGTGGTCTAATGGACTTAGATACGCACAGAATTCATAAAGATTTTTAATTATGGTGCATAAAATCCTTCACGGATATATTGATCTGAGATTTGATGAATTTTTTTAGTTTTTCTTTCTCTTCGGTTAATAGAAGACATAATTATAAAATTGCTTTATGCTATCGTCGCCTAACTTTGTCCAAATACTTTTTTACTGAAAGGGTTAAAAAATACTGGAAAGCATTACAAGATGAAATAGTTAATGAACTAAGTCTTTCTAGGTTTAAAAATCGTATCACAACGTTAACTTTTGTTGAAAAATATGGGGGGCGCGTGGAAGTAACCGGACAATCGGCGCATCACGTGTCTCGTCAGTAGCTACTTCTATGGTTTACTAATTCAGTGGTGCTTTCTGAATCCACATAATTATACTTTTTGATGTATTTGTTGTTATATGTGTTTGTTTATTATGTATCATGCGGGCAAATAAATCAAATCAATCAATCAAATAAACGTATAGCCAAAATCTGTCATCATTGTAGTAATTTATTACTTCAAATATATTGCTGTCTTGTCTAAAATGGAATGTCTTGTACGGAGCCATGAAAATAGATCAAGCTGTTCGTTCGCCACACTTTAGGCAGTGTAGATGCTTCTGGCATTTTTAAAATACGTAGGTAATCAAACGAAAATTACTTTTAATGATGACATATGCTAAACAATTACCGGAACATCTATCTCTAGGCTGACTGATTGATCGCACTTCGGTCAGCGAAACACTGATCTCAAATTGTACACAATATCCTAGGCAACAAGTTTCATCTGCGGTACCGCTAACGTTCGCCACAAGTAGCCCAGCCGTTTCAAATGCTCTCCCCATTTTTGAGCAATTTCAACTCCACATGGACATCAGCAGCCGTTGGAATGTAAAAATTTTGGCAAAGTGCGATTTTATGGGGTAGTAAAAAACAGGAACGCGTTGAAATTTTAAGTTAGAATGCTCGAAAATTGTGAAAATGTGGATATAATGGTGTAAAGTGTGACTTTGGGAATGGAGAAATTATTAAAAAGCAGGAAATTAGTTGTTTTGGAAAACTGAAATTTGGGGAAACTACGAATATGAAATGGAGGGAGTTTGGAAATTTAGAAAATTGAAAGTTTGGGAAAGTTTAAAACCGGAAATCTCTTGAAAATAGGGGAACATGGCTTTCGGGAAACTACGAATTAGGGAAGCGGAAATCGAGGGATTTCTGAATGAGAATGTGCGGACGCCATTAGGAAAAAAATGGAGTAACTTCAAATTTGGATGTGAAAAGTTCAGAAATCAGAATTTTAGAAGCCAGAAACTTTGAAATCTGCGGAAAATACGGGGAAATGAGAATCTAGCAACCTGAGAATTTTAAAACCAGAAATTTGGGATAACAGGAATGTGGGAATCCGCGAAAACTAAAGAAGATGGGGTGTGTAGAAGCTCGAAAGCTGGGCAAGCGATAAGTTGGAAAGCTAGCAATTTGGGCCAGCGGCACTGGACCGAGCAAAACTGGAAACCTGCAGAAACTATAAAAGGACTGAAAATTCAAGAATACTTCATTTTAGAAAACTGGGCATTCGGAAAACTTGATTGGGAAGAGGAAATCTAGGAATCAATGACAATTTGGAAACACGTAATTTGGGAAAGTTGGAAGCAGGTAGTCTGTTGAAAACAGGAATATGGTACTTCCCTGATATCAGGCATCTGCGAATGATAGAAGGTTAAAAACTTAAGTTAATAGAATTTAGGAAATCTAAGAATTGCGAAGTTGAAAAGCTAGCAATTTGGGAAAATTGAAATTCTAAATATTTTAAAATGAGAATTGGCAAAGCGAGTACATGTGCTTACGTTGTGAGAGTGATCTTATTTGCTTGATTGGTTACATTCTCCTGCCACACTCTGCAAAAAGATTCATCACTCTGGCAGGCTGCCTGATCTTGCCCCGTCGACCCCATTGGCGGTGCAGAAGAAATATAACACGACCCTCCTTAGCCACTCATCGCCAGAGACCTAGAAGGCCTATGCTTCCCAAGTACATGGCTACCACCCCAGGACGTCGAACCTCGTGCGTGTATATCCAAGCTTTGGGCCATGTCGCCTTTAGGGGCTTCCCGTTTCCAGCAGGAAAATTATTTTTTATATATGTGTGTCTTATATATAGACACACACATTTCAGTTTCTTATTTCCTAAAGTTTCCAGTTTCCACATTATCCAGTTTCCCCTTTCCTCATTTTCCAGTTTCCTAATTTTCCCGTTTTCTAATTCCGCTTCCCGAATTTGTCGCTTCCCAATTTTATGCATTTCCCAAACACTTTCCCATTTCCCAACTTTAAGCAGTTTCCAAACACTTTCCTGTTTCCCACATTTTCCAGTTTCCAATATTTTTCAGTTTCCTAATTTTCCCGTTTCCCGAGTTTCCCCTTTCCCAACTTTATGCAGTTTTCAAACACTTTCCCGTTTCCCAACTTTAAGCAGTTTCCAAACACTTTCCTGTTTCCCACATTTTCCCGTTTCCAGCATTTTCCAGTTTTCTAATTTTCCCGTTTCCCGAGTTCCCCGTTTCCCAATTTTATGCAGTTTCCAAACAATTTCCCGTTTCTTACATTTTTGAAATTTCCAAATTTTCCCGTTTCTCAAGTTTCCCGTTTCCCACATTTTCCAGTTTCCAAATTTTCCCGTTTCCCGAGTTTCCCGTTTCCAACTTTATGCAGTTTCCAAATACTCCCCCGTTTCCCAACTTTAAGCAGTTTCCAAACACTTTCCTGTTTCCCACATTTTCCAGTTTCCAAGATTTTCCAGTTTCCTAATTTTCCCGTTTCCCGAGTTTCCGTTTATGCAGTTTCCAAACACTTTGCCGTTTCCCAACTTTAAGCAGTTTCCAAACACTTTCCCGTTTCCCTAATTTCCCGTTTCCCACATTTTCTAGCTTCCTAATTTTCCCGTTTTCCGAGTTTCCCGTTTCCAATGTTATGAAGTTTCCAAACAATTTCCCGTTTCTTACATTTTTGAAATTTCCAAATTTTCGCGTTTCTCAAGTTTCCAGTTCCCCACATTTTCCAGTTTCCTAATTTTCCCGTTTCCCAAGTTTCCCCTTTCCCAACTTTATGCAGTTTCCAAACACTTTCCCGTTTCCCAACTTTAACCAGTTTCCAAACACTTTCCCGTTTCCCAAGTTTCCCGTTTCCCACATTTTCCAGTTTCCTAATTTTCTTGTTTCCCGAGTTTCCCGTTTCCAAATTTTATGCAGTTTCCAAACACTTTCCCGTTTCCCAACTATAAGCAGTTTCCAAACACTTTCCCGTTTCCCAGGTTTCCCGTTTCCCACATTTTCCAGTTTCCTAATTGTCCGGTTTCCCAAGTTTCCCGTTTCCCAATTTTATGCAGCTTCCGAACAATTTCCCGTTTCTTACATTTTTGAAATTTCCAAATTTTCCAGTTTCTCAAGTTTCCTGTTGCATAGATTTTCCAGTTTCCAAATTTTCCCGTTTATCGAGTTTCCCGTTTCCAAATTTTATGTAGTCTCCAAATACTTTCCCGCTGCCCACATTTTGCAGTTTCCAAATTTTCCCATTTCCCATAATTTTCCGTTTCCCGAAATTTCCGAGTTTCCTCTTTCCCAACTTTATGTAGTTGCCAAATACTTCCAGTTTCCCACATTTTCCAATTTCCAAATTATCCCGTTTTCCACATTTTCTAGTTTCCTAATTTTCCGGTTTCCGGAGTTTCCGTTTCCACATTTTCCAGTTTCATAATTTTTCCGTTTCCCGAGTTTTCCGTTTCTCAACTTTACGCAGTTTCCAAACAATTTTCCGATTCTCAAGTTTCCCATTTCCCACATTTTAGTTTTCAAATTTTTCCGTTTCCCGAGTTTCCCGTTTCCCACCTTTATGCAGTGTCCAAACACTTTCCCGTTTCCCAAGTATATATCCCGTTTCCCACATTTTCCAGTTTCCTAATTTTTCCGTTTCCGGAGTTTCCCGTCTTCCAATTTTATGCAGTTTCCGAACAATTTCCCGTTTCCTACATTTTTGAAATTTCCAAATTTTCCCATTTCTCAAGTTTCCTGTTCCCACATTTTCCAGTTTCCTAATTTTCTCGTTTCCCACGTTTCCCTTTTCCAACATTTTCCAGTTTTCTAATTTTCCCGTTTCCCGAGTTTTCCGTTTCCCAACTGTATGAGGTTTCCAAACACTTTCCCGTTTCCCAAGTATCCCGTTTCCCACATTTTCCAGTTTCCTAATTTTTCCGTTTCCGGAGTTTCCCGTTTTCCAATTTTATGCAGTTTCCGAACAATTTCCCGTTTCCTACATTTTTGAAATTTCCAAATTTTCCCATTTCTCAAGTTTCCTGTTCCCACTTTTTCCAGTTTCCTAATTTTCTCGTTTCCCACGTTTCCCTTTTCCAACATTTTCCAGTTTTCTAATTTTCCCGTTTCCCACAATTTCCCGTTTCCCAACTTTATGTAGTTTTTAAACAAATTCCTCTTTCTCACGTTTCCCAGTTTCCAAATTTTCGCGTTTCCCGAGTTTCCCGTTTCCCAACTTTATATAGTTTCCAAACACTTTCCTGTTTCCTACATTTTCCAGTTTCCAAATTTTTCCGTTTCCCACAATTTCCCGTTTCCCAAATTTTTCCGAGTTTCCCCTTCTCAACTTTGTGTAGTTTTCAAACACTTTCCTCTTTCCCACATTTTTCAGTTTCCAAAATTTCCTGTTTCCACATTTTCCATTTTCCTAATTTTCCCGTTTCCCGAGTTTCCCGTTGACCAAGTTTATGCAGTTTCCAAACACTTTCCCGTTTCCCACATTTTCCAGTTTCCTAATTTTCCCGTCTCCTACATTTTTCAGTTTCCTAGTTTTCCCCTTTCCCGGTTTTCCCGTTTACCAACTTTATGCAGCTTCCAAATACTTTCCCGTTTCCTATGTTTTCCAGTTTCCCGAGTTTCCCATTTCTCAAATTTTTAGTTTCCGCATTTTCCAGTTCCCCGTTTCGTTTTTAACGTTTTGCAGTTTCCTAATTTTCCCCTCTCCCGAATTTCCCGGTTAATGCAGTTTCGAAACACAAATATAGTGTGATCCATGACTTAAAAACTAGTCAATAATGACCATGCAGAAAATTTTACATTTCAAATAAACATTTTATATCAATTGGGCGGGTGAACGCAATAAAACAATTTATGTGTGTCTATTTATACAAGAGACACATATATATGATAATTTTTCCCGTGGGAAACGGAAGCCCCTAGAGGAGACATTGGCCCAGGCTTTTAACGTTAATTCTGCTCAAAACAATTAATTAAAAGCCTCATGCTGCAAGGACGTTTGCCCTATATTATAAAAACCAACATGTGGAAAATGTGTCCTTACAAACAGGCTCTTTTATGTGATAGGTTAATTTTTAATTAATTATGCGATAGGTTAATTTTTATTTAACAATTTCATGCGAAATTAATTTGTGTATAGTATAAAGTAATATTTATGTTTGACAAACTCAAGTCTGCGCCAGGAATCGAACCCGGAACGTAGGGGTGAAACTTGTGTACACAAACCACTGAGCTATCTGGGAGCTGTTGCTCGGTTCCTTAAAACCTCGCAACGTGAACTTATAATAACGCACGTTCAAACGTACGACATACGACAAAATCGGTAAACACAACGACTCGCAATGTGCGTTATAGGTTTATTTGGACCTAGTCTGCGTGAAAGGATTAATACGTGGCCTTCGACATGGTGTAAGTAGAACAACATATATGTTTATTGAATTTGGCATTCTGAGCACTATTAAATTTTATGTATGCTGTCTTAGCCCATCCCTTCACATTTCAAAGAGTCTACTGAAATGATTATTGTTTCAGCAACAGTACTGAATATTTAAAAAGCAAATATTTCCTAAAATATTTTAGGAATGAATCAAGAAGAATATTATCCTAAATATAAAACGAAAATTTTTGAATTTGTGAATTATTTTTTATACTTAGAAAATAGAACCTTTAAAATACAAAATACTATTGGAAATATTTTCTAAAGAAACAAATATTGATTATGTACAAATATCAATACTAAATTTATTTACTATTTAGGCAATTTTTCAATTTTTACGTTGCGACATTTATATTTATATATACCTACGTATGAAGAACAGATCAATATGCAACTTAAAATCTTTATGATATTTTTATCGGAGTAATTTCCGTACTAAATCAGCAAGGTACAATTTTTCACATACAAAGGAATGTTTTTATGATATTTTAATCGCAGTAATTTTCTAATCATATTATCAAACAAAAAGTTTCCTGCATATGAAGAATATTTTTATTATGATAACAAGTATAATTTCGTAACTATATTTAGCGAGGAAACATCTAGAAATATATATAAACATTCTTTTTTTAAATACTGCCTAATATTTCAATTATGAAAGATGAGCAATTGGGTCTTCCGTGATGGTAAACTTTGTCGGTGCTAAATCCAGACGCGACTATAAATACTTTAGTTTCGGGAAGAAAAGAGAAATACAGCTTGAGGGGGTCCCACTCCAGAGGGTAAACCCCACGCCCTATAGATACCTACTACAGTTGCAGAAACCTAATATATACATATATGCTTACTAATACTTAACGAGACTCAATAGCGTCGCATGGATAGTAATAAAACTGAAATCGACATCTAAATTCGGTCTTCTTATCTCACTTTAATTGCATTCACATCATATAATTACATTTCTTACCTGTGCTTGAAAGTTTGACAGTAATAGCTGTCCAAAGTATGACATTTTAGCGGTGTAAATCGTTCACAGCTATTTATCAACATGATGAACAAATACCTGCTTTAATGTTATTATGACCGTGACAAGAATTTTGTGCAAATCGGTTGCTCCTGAAACATAGCATTTTGACCACCTATTGCTCCATTGGTGTCAAGTTTCACTAAACTCTCCCCAATTTTTTTTTAAATTTTCGCAAAATTTTGTACGCGGAGGGGTGGGGCGCAGAGTTGTGAGTAAGGAAGTCCTTGTGTGTGAGTAGACTTAAGGTTACCCTTCCAACCATCCCATTTTATAATAACCTCAAATACTTGTTACCAAAAAATGCTGAATCTCATTCAATCTTTTACCAACCGAATCAAGGCAAAATCAAATAGAAGTACCCTGAATTTATACTTTGTGCTCAGTCAGAATTTTGACGATTTTGATTTGCCTAATATATTATCCCTGATTTCAAATCTGCATATGTGGTTATCAGGTTGGAATACAGGTTTTATTGTGTGTTTGCATATATGGTTATCAGGTTGGAATGCAGGTTTTATTGTGTGTTTACGAAAAAATTATATTCACTAGTTGGCGTCACAAACAAATGATCCTACAGTTGGACTCTTGGACTTCGAGAACTTAACGAGCTTAATTCAAATTCGATAAATTGTCATTTCGAAAAGATTTGGTAATTTTACTTGAAATTTCACCAAAGCAAAATCACTGAATTTCATGTGCAGAGTAATGTGTTCGGGAGCAGTTTGGCATCGCATTTTAATTAACCAGAAAGTGATCCGCAATAATTTTTGTGCGAAATTACAAAATAGTGTCGTTGGTGTTTCATTTTTACTGGCGAATTAAGAGGAATAGTGCCCTTAGGCTCCTATGAAAACCTATGATCTGAGCCTTAACGTAAGCGCAAACCTTATAGACAAACTTGATCCTTATGCGTCATTTACCTTAAGATGAGTGCAGCAGCGACGGTTTTGTCACAGTCTGCCGTGCCTATAAAGCTAAGCTTGGCTTCCGCGATTACCCAGTGACATTTTTTGTCCGAACCAGATGCTATAAATATATTAGTTAAAGCAAAGCAAGGCTGATAAATTGTCACAAGCGCCGGATTCAGCTCTAAAAACCCGAAATATAGGACGACAATGGAAAATCACGAAAAAATGGAAATTAGTGATAAATATGGTCATATATTCGCAAAACATCTTTCCAGTTACAATAGCATAATTGTTATGTATGAAGGAGCGTGTTTTACATAGCTACTAGGCTGGCTTGTAAAAGGCGCTCAAACGAAAATTTTGAAAATAGCGATATTTACATATTTTATTTTACCTGTATTTATGCTTACCTTAATTACTACTAATATTGCCTTTTTTCGGGCCTAAAGCTAAATATCCCTGTAACACAATTTGTTAAACTGAATGTAATAAATATTTTTTCAGTAGTCCGCTCCGGCTGTCAAACCATGAGACATCGCCGCTCCCGGCTCGAACAAGCATACTAGCATAAGCTTAGCTATTAATTTTATTTATGAAGGGCCGGATGTGGCTGTGCCTTTTTGACACCGGCTGGAATTGGCTGTGTGACAGAATTGAGTCTTAGGTGCACACATCGCCATGTAAACGATGCATTACATACCGACACTCTGTAATCACAGGTGGTAACCGGGGTTGGCGGAAGGACGGTCGTCTCAGGGGATGCCTACCGGGCTTAAGTGCTGAAAAAAGTTTATGACCTCCCTCTCCTCTACGATTCACCTTTGTTGGTTGTACCCCTTTTTGTCAATTTTCACGCTATTTTTACCAGTTGCAGCTAAAATTTTCGGGTGCAAGAAGGCTACGGAGCATCAGGGGCAGCTGGGGGTACGCTCACTGGGGAAAGAAGAGCAGATAAGGCCCTCGGAAGAGGAGGGGGTATAAAGCATCAGCGGTAGATCCCTGAACTCCTGCTACGGTACGTATAGCCTGAACCCGTCGACTAAAATTTACGTCCTAATCCTGAACATAAACTAATGAGACGCAAAATGTTCCTCAGTTGTCCAACAGTTTCATAAGGCACACAACTTTTCCCCATACAGTCTTTCTACTCACCCTGTAAAACTGAAGATGTCTTATGTGAGGGTAGGTTTTGCATGATTGTCAGCGCTGACTTTGGATTTTGTCCGATAGTCTCTCGTGACTGTAGCTAAAACGCGCACCAAAATTTTAATTTCCCACAGAGTGGTTTGCTTATATTTACACTTACCGGAAATTGTAAATTTCCCGCCTTGGAGGCATCTAAAATTTCGAATTAGCCTGAGCCACTTTGTTAAGCCAATGTCTAAGGGCACGCTTACCTTATCCTAAATTTATCCATAGGTGTTTAAATAGAATAAGTGTCGATAAGGGGGCTATAGCGGGACCAACGATCGGACCCACCGAGCCATATCTGCAAACACCCTAGATGATTCGCTCTGCCTCACCTCGCCGAAGGTATCCGTAATATTTTACTAAAATTGACAAAATTTGAGGAAAATTTGGAAAATTGACACAAATTTTAGAAAAAAATTCATTTCTCTGGCAAAAAATTCGGTAAAGTTATTTAAAAATTGGGAAAAATTTAAAATAATAGCAAAATTGTGAGTCCCTCAAGTTTTAAAAAAATGTACCCCTATCCTACGGTTCCCTCCCCCTCTCCCGTAGAGACAATCTACCCGTAATGCGTGAGTCCAGTTTACGTGTTTACGCCTGTTTTTTTCTTTTGTCAAGTTGCTCACGATCCTAAAAGCGATGAACGCGAACAAATAACAGTTTTCCGTGATGTACCCATACACAATTTGCGATGCAGCAACATGTAAGCACTGTGCATGGTCACTATTTTGCGATGTCGCACGCATTTCGCCAGCCGCACACATGTGAAAACAAAGTTACCAATAGCGTTTTTTCTCCTGTGCTATAATACACAAACAGACCGCGAACATTGCTGTCTGATTCGGAGCGTCATTTGATCAACTCGGACAAACGTGCGAAATGGACAAATACGTGCGCGGGCACAAACTCCAATCGCTGATCCCAGAGCCCATGTTAACATATGTAAAAATGAGAATAGCAATAGCAAATTTGTGAACGCGAATATTTTCGTGATCAGATCAATTCGTGATTTTGACAAAATGACACCTTGGTTTGCGCAAGTTAAGTGGACTCACGTATAAGCCGATGTAACTGGTATACCTATAACATCCGTATTTCAAAGGTATATGTCGTATATGGACCCATAGGTTCGGTGGTGCCCGGCGGGGGTTCAACGGAAATGGATAACTTGTTTGAATTTTTCAATGTTTAAATTTTGCTAAATGTTGCCCAATTTTTGCTACTACTATCCTGAAATTTTCATAAATTTTTGTCAATCATTCTCAAATTTTGCGGTTGAAGGATGTCGGGCTAGTGGCGTAGAGTATCAGAAAGAATACGTACGGGCACCTATGGATTTAAACGTCTTCAGAATTGATTACAATAGCTGCCAGTCGGAATGATGCCGCTTGTGTATAAATAAGCGTTCCTATCGACACAAATCGCATATAACTAATCTAAACAATATATTTTTATTCTACGGTGGGTGCAGATGTTTATATGTAATAACCGGTGACGCAGCTGCATGGCGCAACTTCCTAACACCATGCCCATACGACCCCGGCTATCGTAACCTCAAGGGTGG
>JASANE010012864.1:0-41240 GCA_030248225.1 Trileptium ribeirensis
GTGATGGTTGATCGTTGCGACATCGCTGAACATGTTCGTCAAGTTTTTCCGTAGTGTAGCAGGGAATCAAACATTTGGGAGAAAAGTATTTTCTGTGGTGACCGTATCTTTGATCAAATAATAGCGCATCCAAACTTCGAATGAGACAATAATGTTGCTTGTATAACATCAACTGAATATATTGCTGATGTTGAGTTGTTGAAATGAAGAGTGGGTAAATAATGCCCTCTTCCAGTCCATAGACTTTAACTGCAATATCATTCGGACATTCGAATTTAGGAATGTCTTGTAGTGACACCGGTAACTGATTCCAGTCATATTTAATTCTATTTCAGATTGTTTATAGTTTGCGACACGCTCTGCATGTTGCTTGTAGTTTGTGTGGTGCAGTGATGCCAATACAGACCGTAAAAACATTTATTATGATCATTCTGTACATTTAAAACTGCATGCTTCCTACGAATTGATTCTGGTAGTTCTTGATATGATGATGCAAGGAGGGGAAGGTAGGTGCTGATGTGAACATCTGCATGTCGGACATCTTGAAGTACCCAACCTGATCCGCGCGACTCGAAATCTTATAGTTGTTTGATCAATTCGTTGAAAATGCCTGTAACCATTGTGTCGATAATAGAGCCGGCTAATATTGTTCGTACTTTATTGTTGAAATGTGCTGTCATCTGGGTGCCATCCAATTTTTGAAGCGCGACTTGAATGCTAGTCCACAACTTCATTCCTCGATGCTGTTGATTCATGAGCTTCTCGAATAACGTCTAGTCTGCTTGATAAATGCTGTGAGATCATCGATGCTATTATTGGGTACAATATTGTAACTTCGCAAGTACCCCTTAAGCGCCTTCGTCCATTGGAGATGTCTCGCCGCATCATTTTCGTCAATCACCGTTGCTCTCTGTGCGTAGCTATCCCTTTTCGTGATGTCGTTGTCGATGCGTTGTTGCTTGGTTAACGATTGATCCTTGTCACCATTATGTCACTTGCTTCCTAATGCGACGTGATTAGCCACGGGTTGCTCTGCTGTTGGTTTTGCGCCATGTAATTTAACGGTATGTCTAGTGAGGTTATCCCTTCGAGTGAACACAGCTCCACAACATTCACAGTTGAAATGATCACCTGAGTGAGTTGACTTTTTATGTCGTGCCATGTGATCTTGACGAGTGAATTCAATTTTACATATATCGCATACAAATGCCATTTCTTTTAAGGAATAATCTCGTTTAACTCTAAAATATTAGTTCCGTTTTATGTTTTGATAAAACACATAAACATACACACCACTTAAGCCTTACAGTGGGCCATCCTTTTTAAGATATTCTAACAAATGAGTTGACCAAAACTCCTTTGAAGAGATTCTTAAAAAGGGTTATCATTGAATGCCAATTGGTAAAACCATTCCTTTTAAGAGATTGTTCAACAAATTCTTAAAAAAAGATATTGCGAAAACACACAATTTTCCAACCGACACATTGTTAGTTAAATTATTAGCTATGTAATCACATATTACTAGCGATGTAACCATAGCCTATTAGCTATGTAACCTAACATAATATTGGTAGAAAAAATGAATTCAGCGTGCTCCGATTTTTTATTACTTTACGACTATTAGTTTAAGAGTTATTCTAATATAAATTATTAACGATGTAATTATAACATATTAGCTATGTAATTTAGCTTAATATTGATAGCAAAAATGAAATGAGCGTACTCGAAAGCCCATATATATTTATTTCTGTTGCTTTATGAGTATTAGCCAAAAAGTTATTGTAACATATATTATTAGCTATATAACCATAGCCTGTTAGCTATGTTAGCTAACCCAATATCGGTAGCAAAATGAAATCAGCATACTCGAAAACCTATATATATGTGTTCTTTATTATTTTAAGACTATTAGTTATTCTAATATAAACGCATAGATTATTATTAGCTATGTAGGCACATCTTATTAGCAATATAACCCCGTTTATTTTAAGCATTATAAGTGAATTCAGCATTAGCAGAATACCTATAGTTATATACTTTTTGTTTTATAACCTATATATATGTGTTCTTTATTATTTTAAGACTATTAGTTATTCTAATATAAACGCATAGATTATTATTAGCTATGTAGGCACATCTTATTAGCAATATAACCCCGTTTATTTTAAGCATTATAAGTGAATTCAGCATTAGCAGAATACCTATAGTTATATACTTTTTGTTACTTTATGAGTATTAGTTAAAAATATTCTAGTATAACATATAATAATTAGCTATACAATTACAGCTCATTAACTATCTAATCTAGCTTATTTTAAGTACAACAAATGAAATCAACGTAGTTCAAAACCTATAATTAAAAATTTTTGTTACTTTATGACTGCTAGTTGAGAAGTTATTAAAGTATAACTTATATATTATTAGCTATGTATTAGCTATATACTTAAAAGCCCATTTTCTACCATTATAAATGCATGGGATTCTACGTTACGCCGTTATTAGCTTCTTATACCAATTTTAACTAATACTGCGAGCTAAAATTTTAAGTCATCATTTTATCTATGACCATTGAATTTAAAAAATCTAATCACCCCAAATACGGCTAATACACACTTCTGCTTGGAAGAGTTTTGCACGCAGCTTTGTTTGAAAATAATAAACATTAGAAACAAAACTCAAAGAGAGCCGCAAAATACAACATAATCCGCAAGCAGAAAACAATAGAGTGATAGCGGGTTTGTTGCGTTCACGATTTATATACCTCTCATCTTATGCGCCGTAGTGTACATTACCCCACACAAAGTATGTGGTTGTAGTATATTATCAATAGACAATTAATAATCAATAAGTTTAATATTTGTGGTTCTATAATACAGAATACATAACTACTGGACTTTTTGTATTGATATGATTGTGAGTATAGCGATACCGCTTTGTAATACAGCTTATTTTAAGTTTTATTTAAGTTTCAAAGCACTACAACGAATATGTATGTGTTTAATAATTAATTAGAAAAATATATAAGCCTAAATATGGTATATATGTGTGTCAAGAGAAAACAGACAATGCTTATGTCACAGTCATACCTTGAATGCATAAGAAAGTATGCATGTGTACGCGTTTGTCTACGGCCGAATTGTTTTTACCTTATCACCATGATACCACCTCCACGTATGTGGAGGGGTAAAACCAGCAACCGGGAAGACGGAGGGGGAGGGGGGAAAACGCCCATTTTTCATCTACTATTAGTTTTATTTCTTATTACTACTTCAAAAAGAGACAAAAGTATTTCGAAACCTTCATGTTCATCAACATTGTGGAGGCATTAAATTTGGCTGTGTTTGAAAATCCCATGCAAAAACCTCCTTTAGTTATAAATTTACCTATGTGTGTATTAAAAAACCCATGTCATCCGAATCAAAGCCCGTCCGTTTTTTAAATTCTTAAGTTCTTAACAATTACTTTTTGTTAAAAATTTAAGTAACCATAAAAATGGACATTTTATACAATTTCTAGTTAGTGTTTGTTTGTCAGCAAACTTTGATTTGTATTGACAATCATCAATTATCCAGTTGTCGAATACTTATTTCTATTAAATCTTTCCTGCTTGTTTTCTCCTCGATATGGAAAATACAAAAATGGTTATTTATATGTTCTCTTCCACCTTTGCTTTAAATTAGAGCCAAAGACCATGTTTTGTTATAAGCTTCAGTTATCCTACTTTCGTTTTTAATACAACCATTTAGATTTTTCATTCATAGATTATTGCAATATTTTTGAAAAAGCTCTTTAATGATAATAACATTTGACAAAGCAAATTTTTAACATCATTCCTCTTTAAAGTTTAAAGTTATGGGAGAAAAGTTACTGAATTTTCCTTGATTATTAACTGTAAAAAATCTATTGTGGAGCAACACTACGTGATCAAAACATATAAATTACGCTATAGAAATTAAAATTTACATGACTAGCATGCGTTTAATAGAAACAGTATAGTTAAAAACGAATGCCGAAACCCTGATCCTAAAACGTACTAAGACAAAGCACCCGAAGGTGGCTATGGACCATAAATTGGTTTGAGTGCTAATAAATGACTAAGCAAATTGAATACAACGGAGCACGCTTAACGGTTCGTATAGTTTATGTCATTGAGAAGAATATGGAGTTAGCCAGGTGAGATTGCTCGCAACAAATGAGAATTCCAAATCCAGAACACATTCAGAGTTTCGGTTGACCGCATGGGATTTTTTATGAATATTTCGATATATACAGGCGCGAAACGAATAGAGTATGCGTTTAGCCTTTTTTAGTACAAACAAGTTTAAGGTATAAATTCTTTGAGGTATTTCAAATGTTTTTCAAACACTTTAGACAATCTATTTCGAATGTCAAAATCAAAACTAGAAAATAACAGTTTTGAGGAATATTTTGTGAGCAATTGACTTATGAACCGGCCAACTCTGTGCAGCGCAACAGTGATAATCAATAAGGACTAGACCATTGTAGACACCTGAACGAAACCACAGGATGTCAAACCACATCTTCATCTATTTGCGAAATCACAAAACTTGTCGCATTGACCAATTATATTTTGTAGGATCAATAATTTTCAAATGCGCAAAACACAAAATGGTGGCAAAGTCGAGAGCATCGAACTTTTTTAAGATATTTATAGCATCTCAATGATACTTGATTCAACAACGCGAAAAACAAATTTAAACGTTATGTTTTTAAATTAGTTGCATAAACATGCATACAAAACTAGGGTATATCTAAGTATATTTAAGTAACATAGTCGTAATCATTAACTTTATAATATTAAATCAGTATGTTTATAGTATACTGGTCAAAAAACTTGGCACGGTACAGACGGAAAGATTCGTCATTCTATCAACATATTGATAATTAGATAAATCAACTATGCCACAAAAAAAGTAGTGCAACTTTCCCCCACCTTCTGTAAAAACAGAAGTGCACGGGGATATGATTAACGCCAATGTTTGTACCAACAAATGTTGCCTCTAGGTGTATTTTCCGAAAAAGACTGCAAATATGCACGGCATGATGCATGAGTAAACTTATGGTGCGTCCCCTATCATCCACTTTTGTCATTAGCGATTAGCGATCGCTTGTTCAGTGTACGAGCCATCTGTCAACATAACAGAGAACGTAAAATTGGCGGTTTGGGCATCAGGTCCAAAACGTTAACAGAAAATTGCCCTATTAACAGTTACATCAAAAACGTTAAGTAACAGATTTATGACAGTTTGACATTTTAACTGGAAAAGTTTTATTATATTATGGAACGAAAATTCTCCCGTTTAATATTTTAACACCGGGACATCATATGATAAGTTCGCGACATACATATATTATCAATAATAAGACGAAAAGTGTTAGCGTAATGAAAAAATGCGGAATGCTAGTTGCCCCATTGTGTGTTGTGAAACGAATTTGTGGCGAAGTAGCAAATAGGTACATTGTGTTAGCGAATAGAAACTACACCGTTCTGCAATCAGTCGCTTTGCGTTCGCGCACGAAAATTTTTGAATTTGGACTTGGACTTTGGACAATGAAGTTTTTGTTCGCCAACAGGGTTTTGTACATAGTGTCAAAATGGGATGGTGGGGGGCGCCGCTTAAGTTTACTCATGCATGAAGGGGTTTCTACTACCTGAATTTTATACTTTTAAAAAGGTAATGTGAGAACGATTTCTTATAATCGAGTTGGACCGAACTGGTATCGAAAACCTAAAGAAACAAATCTAAAAGGTTTATTCTGGTTGCAATAAAAGCTATTAATATCATATCTGTAGGGGTCCTGTGTCGTACTAGTTACCTGTACAGATAGCATCGGGCTAAAATATTAACTGCGACCCGATGATACCGTAACGCGACACGGCATAAAACGGATAATAAATCGACAGACGGCTAACAATATTAGCATTACCACCGGGAAAGACTGAAGGCCACGTTGATCCGGTGTATATACTCGCCTGTATTATTTGTACGAGACCTTGCTCTGAACGTAAACAAACAGGTCGAAACTGGCATTCTTTCACGGCCTCGAAAGGTTCGGAAGGTCCTGCTCTAATACATCCCTCACAATTTTTTTTTTCGATTTTTTGAGATCCTAATGATCTCCCCGGTTTTGAGCTCTCAATGTAGTTAATTTGCGAATATGTGCATTGTAAATGGTTGAAAAAATAGTTAATATTTTCAAATGGAAAAATATCTTGAACCCAAATTATTCAAAAGCATAAACACGTTTCGGGACAATAAGATTTTTTGCGTCAAAAATGGAAATACATTACCTTCACAAAATCCGATCACCTACTCCAGGATCTTTGCGGTTGAACAAATATGGGGTCTTTTTGTTTAGCTTACCCCCTTCCCAGGAAATAACGAATTCGGAAAGACTAATATTATTTTTCCGATTTTTCGGGTTTCGATTGGCATCTAAGATTTTCAGAACATAATTTTTTCACGATATGAGTAAATTTTTTTGATATCATTAAAGAACCGCAATAATGAGGTGAGTCTGAGATGGCATCACCCCAGTCACAAATGAGTGAATGAGTTATTGGCATTTATGTTAAATCTTAGGACTAAGAGTCAGCCTAATCCTAGTATTAGTATTAAGTCATTAACAGACAAACCGCTTGCGGTAATTTTATCACCAACCGACTAAGCTAGTAATGTGGTTCGAGCGACATTCAAAATTACACACATACCGAGAAAAATTATTTTGCGAAAATTTTGGGCTAAACTAAAAAAATCGAAAAAATATTTGGCATAAAACTCGCCGAAGTGAATATTTTTTGTGCCAGGTCGTCAACTCATTGAATTATTGCTCCCTCTTCAAAATGGTCCAATTTAGGCCTTGAGTAGGTTGGTTAAAAGGAAGAGCACCGAATATGCTATAATTACCCATTTTTCGCATGATTATCGTTCCAACTCCCAAACACCTCTATAACTGCACGTTAAGCATTGCACTAGTTGTCAACAAGCATGTATATCAAAATACAACATGAAGTGTCATATTACTTGGTGTTATAGTATCTTTGCGTAAGATCGTATAGACGCTGCGTCATCGCTTACCGCCGGGTTGTGTATTATTAACCGTAGTTCGCATTTCAATCCTCGATTTCCAAAATATTTATTTGTTTACCCAGGTCTGAACTTGAGTGTGGGCCGACGGTTCAGGCTTTACCTTTATATTGTGGGTTATTAACCTTGGTTCCATACTTTTAGTCTTTGATTTCCAAATTATTTATTTACCCAGATCTGGCCTGGAGCATAGGGCATGGCATCAAATTGAGTGTTAGAAAAATGATATAAGATTAGATGTATTCGCACTACAAATTATCAGAATCAACAACTAGAATTCTTCAGTCGCGTGCCTGTTACAGCTGTAATTACAACAAAGACTTTCCTCATCATTATTAAAGTCGTGCGCAATGATATTTTATCGAAATATGTTAAGACCAATATTAATTTAATTTCCTATATTGCCAAAGTAAATCTGTGTGGCCTAACAAATTACCGCGGCAATTAATGCAAATAATTTCGCAATCAAATTAAAGAATCGCGATATGAGAAGGTGAGAACCCAGAGTTTTGGCGTCAGATATTTAGGAATTGGAGACTTGGGAATCTTCGAAATTTTGGAATCAAAAATTTAGGTATTGGGAATAAGGCAAATAGGAATTTGGGCATTGGGAATCGGTAATTTTGAATAAACAAATTAGCTAATAGGGTATTTGGAAATCGAAATTTGGGAATTTGAAATTCATTAATTGGAAATTTGCGAAAAATAAGTATTGTCTAGTATTAATATTTTGTGCGATAAAGTGACTAGTAAAATGTATGTTGCCGACTTGCAATCCAACATAACAAAAATCTAAAAACCCATTTCTGGAGAGCAATATTTCAAACCACGGAAGGGTAACTTTTGATGTCTGTGTGAGCGATTCAGTTTAAAAATGGTCGGTGCGTAATAAAATACCATAGTTAGGAATTGGGATAAGAATGCCGGTAAAACTCGCACACAAATCTGTTACTGTAGCTATTCTAGCCATTATTACCTTTGGCAGTTACATGATTTTTATATAAATAAGCGGAAACTGCTGGACACAAGTTTGAATTTAGTAATTAATCTCTGAAAATGTAATTGGAATTCGCGTTTTCCAATTTTGGCAGCTAATGTTTAAGCTTATTATGTTAATTATTAGTTCGGTGTAGATTATACAGCATAAATTCAACTTCAATTATACGAAAATTTGAAGAAAATTATTTATTTAGCACTTTATTACAGATTGCGAAAACTTTCGATTGGTATTTATTTTCGCCAACATAAATTAAATTGAGACATCGAAAATGTCACAAATATTTGTTGAGAGCCAGTTCGGTAAGAGCTGCGACAGTGGGTTCGGTTACAATCTTTCAAAATCACAAGTGGAATATACTTAAAATCATATATGCAGACGCTCCGAGGTGTCGGCGTAGCCGGAGCCGACACAGCGGTGAAGGAACGTCGTCTCAGGGAAATATAAACCCTCGGATAGAATTGTTCAAGGGAAGAGTGCTAAAAAGTTAACGACGATCCCCACCATCTTCCTCTGCCCTCGCCGCCGAGGACACACTTTCGCCGATTGCAGCCCCATTTTTTGGCCATGTTGCATTGATTTTACCAATGAGGGCAGTAGGTGCCCTCACAAGGGGTAGACCAGGGCTTCGGGGGGGGGGCGAGGTGTCGTTGTCCCCCCTTGAAACATTGCTTGGGCACGTATGAATTGAATACAATTTTTTGTATAAAGTGCAATTTCGGTGAAAAACTAGAAAGTAGTTAATCAATATTTAACCCATATGTATAATATATATTTAAGATAAACCAAATTTTATAGCTGGAGATTTTATATGTGTGTATTATCACGTTATGTTGGAGACTTCCAGAATTTGAAAATTAAAGAACTCCCGTTCTAGAAATTCTTTAGTTTGAAATTATTGTCTTGAATTCCGCTGTAATTTTGTGCGCACAGGATATATGCTTACCGAACACTCGAGTGAATTCATCTAAACCATTGTCCAGTCAAGTTCAGAAAGTTTAAAGTAATTTAGCAATATCGCGAGAAAGCAGCTGGGATGATGCAATAACCGGAATTTCTGAATCGAGAATCTGGAAATCGCGAACTTAATAGGACCAGGAAATTTGAGAATCGCCAATTTGTCAAACAAGAATTTGGGAATCGAGACTTTGACAATTGGAAATATGGATATTTGTGATTCGGAAATTTTGAAATAGAGACCTGAGATGTTGAGAATGGTAAAATTTAAAATGCGGAAATCGAGAAATTGACAAAGTATAATTTGACAAAAGGGAATGCGTGAATCGGGAATTTGGTAATCGGTAGGTTTTTGAAATCAGAAATCCCTAGTGAGAAAACACGCAGTTTATATATATTTCTGGATGTTCGAGGGCTGCAAAAATCAAATTGTTATTTGTTTATAGAACAGAGAACACAAATCACTTCAGTAATTGCCTTAAGATTTACATGGATGACCACGGCAAATGGCGAGGAATTTCTAAATCAATAAAACGATTGTCAAAAGCAGTTAGGAAGACGGCATAAGCAGAACTTCAGAATCTGAAATCTGGGAATCGGAACTTGGGAATTGATAATTTTATAATCCGGAATTTGGGAATTGTGATTTGTTCATTCTCGAATTCCCAAAATCGCAAACACGTAAAATTTTAGGCAAATTATTTTTTCGATTCCTGCTGAGACTGAAGTCCGTAAGTTTTACATTTGGCCTTAAATTGAACAGAATTCAGAAGATTTGTGGCAATAGCGAATATTGATATCTTTTTAGACCATTTCATGATTAGCCATTTTATGTTGGAGATATAGATTCAGTTCAGCGAGTTTAGCACCACTCTACAAAACGCATATTCGTTTGCAACGGCGCCATCTTTGACATAGATATAAAGTCTTTGGATGGGAACTTCTGCATTGCGCTCTCGCGCACGGATGCATGCTAATTCAAGTCAATGACAAAGGATAAATACTGCACAAGGTCTTTAAAAATATCAAGTGAACAGGACATTTAACATATTAACAACTTAGAGACTAGATAAATTCATGGCAAGGTGTAACGCGTGTAAACAGTAGAAGCCCAAAAGTCCAGCGAAGAATCTACTCATATTAAGTAATTTCGATCTTTCTGTAACTGCATCGCGGTATCGACCTAACAATATGAACCATAGTATTCATCTTACTTCAGTAAAATGTGTCACTCCCTACATAATGACCTGTCACGATCAATGCATTGTCTCGGGCTCCAATAAGGTCCAGTCATAAAATCATGTATCATAGCTTATTTTATCTTCACCTTTATGAGAATTACATATCGACATACGTGGAAAAATTTAAATAATTTTAATTGATTAACAAAAAGTCATAATGTTACATCTAGTGTTCTACAAACGAATTTAAAACAAGAAAATTTTGATTGAAAACTAAGAAATGATTGAGCTCTACTATTGTTTATAAGGCTGAATTTTATTCAAGTTTTAAGTTTAACAACTATGGAGCAACGAAAAATTCAAAACCAGCATTATTTACCTGAACAATCATCTGAGTTGGACACTCATGCGCAAATTGTTAGCGATCGAGGTATGATAGCTATTAACTGCTTAATCCAACATACATTTTTTATAATTGTTTTTACTTAAATTCGGGCGAAATTATAAGTAGCAATTTTTTCATTTTATCAAGCGTGTTAGACAGGATACAAAGGCATATGGAACAGTATATAAACTGTGAACTAAATTGACTTTGCAGAAGTGCAAGGGTTTTGCGGGATTGAGCCTCAAAATTCGGGTAGCTAGCTTTGTGTGTTTTTATTATTATCACGTTGGTACGGTTTGTGGCTATTTGTTATGTCCTATTTTCTCAGATTTGATGAGTTTAGAATATCAATAGCACTTCAAACATTTTTGAAAACGAACACAGCAGTTAGTGACACGCAATTTAATGCAGAACTTTGATGCATACGTTGCCGTAGTTCTAGAACACCGCTTCCCAATCCATAGGATAGTGTGAGCTTATCGGCCTTCTCCGCGGCACGTTTCTTACCAAAACGTAACCGACATCTCCAATGGTGGCCAAAGGGAAAGGGGTGAACACAAAGCGAGGTCGAAAATTATCCCAGAATATAAGTAAAATCAAGATTAGGGGAAGGAAGCCACCAAAGGGGGTGGACCGGTCTACCAGCGGTCGGAGATACCCTTTGTCACGAAAGAAAAGTTGCGCGAGTTCCCAGTGGTAGACATGTCATTGTCCCGGGCAGGGATATCAAGGTTGTATCTGAATCATATAACCATTTGTGAAATGAGCTGGATTGGCCGTGTGTTTGGAGTAAGTTAATTTAACCCAATGTCTGAGCAATTCAAGTGGAGTATCAATTGCAGCTTATGTACTTTACTGTTTGATGTATTGGGGAATATAAAAGTGTGGGGTAAATTAAGAACAGGTGAATTTACCTAAACAAAAGTCGAAAATTTGACTTGGCTTGACCTTGTGCACCCGGCACCCGTCAGCCAGAGCGAACTTGAAATAGTTTATTTGATACAAAATTGAATTCAAGTAGCGAAGTCGAGTATCTGTGCTACTCTCAATTATACCCCGGCAACGTCCACAAGACGAGCCTTGGGTAATGAGTTTTAATATAGGAAAAGCCTAAGGATTGGTCCTGTTAAATCTAAAGCTAAGCTTGAGTAATTTGATCAGCGTTGGCAAGCTCGAGTAATTGTGCCGTCCACGCTTAAGTATACCCTGGCAAGTTCGCATAACGAGCCGTGGTATTAGGTTGAGTGGAAAATAAATTTTATAAAAAGTAGATTTTGATGATATGTTAAAGCGCTGTGTAAGATTTGAATTCTAAAAATGTGGAGTTGCCTATACATAGTTTTGAGTGAAACTTTATACGAAGTTTATTAAGCGGTAAAGATAACCAAGTGTTATAGTCTTACAAATGTTAACTAGGGAGTGGGAAACCATCCTCCCCTACAGCGAGCTCGAGTAGCGAGTCTGTAGTATTCTGATAATTTGTTGTAAGGTTTTGCCTAGAAATTGTTTGAGTATTTTAGTGCCCGGGTAGGCTGGTATAAAATTTAACCTAAAGCGTTTAGAAAATTTTATGTGTAATTGTTGACAAAATTTAATACTGCCACGGTGCGCCCGAGTAGACCCATGGACAGCGAACTTTAGATTGCCATCGAGTAATGCTAATAAATGGAAAGACTATTTTCCATATTCGTAATATTTGGTTGAAAATATCATTATTGAAGAGTGTTCGAGTAACAATCAGTGACAATTGTTAACCGAAGTTTCTGTGTAAATTTTGGAAAGAAAGTAATTAGGAAACCTTGTCTTTACTTCTAGTCCTTATTAATAGTTTGTCAGTATTAAGGGAGGGGTGAGCTGCATTAGCTATGAAGGCATCCAAGCTCTGGCTTAACTCAGCAATGCGGCCCGAGTTAAGACAGGGTATGGAGCTAGAGAAGGCATTTGTAACCATCAGGTCCAAAACTTGTAGGTTGCATAATGATACACTCTGGAATAACTTGATACCATTTAAGTATTAACCAAGGAGTAAAATGTATTACCTGTGTTGTTTGTAATACTAGTATGGTATGCAGACAAATTGCACCAGGGCGCTAAATCTAGGTCTATATACAAGTCGCCTGAAATGAAATGATGAGTAACGCAATACTGGTATAACCAAATAACGTAAGCCTTTTTCAATATTAACTCTAATGAAACAAGGATGAGTTTTATGATTGCCTAGCACCTTGTAAGCAGGTAACAATAAGTTCCTAGGGGACAAGCTAGTGCTAGCGCCAGAGAGGATATTTACGTCGTTATAGGTGACCAGCACCTTTATTTGGAAGAACACAAGCACTAAATAATTGGAGATCGGCTCAGATTTGATTAACATTAACACCAATTCGTTGGAAAATTTTAATACCGTTGTTAGCTCGAAATTTGTGAACAAGAAATAAACAATATAACAATATTAGTACCCAACGCGATATACGTAAAACTTAACAGCCCCGGCCTTATGCACCTGGGGTGAGTAGATAACAAATAATAACACTAATAAGGCAAAAAGGTGATTCCTTTGTCCAGCAAAATGGAACGTATACACCGTGATAACAATTTTTGTATTGATGTTTGTACATTTTGATAATGGTATAGATTCGCGATAACCCTGTATTATGGGATACAAGCGCCCAGTTCGTAACTTTACCTGAATAAGCTGTAGGCTTTGGGGATCTGAAAACAACTAAGAATTTTATGGGTTAGTGTTAGTGGGACAAGTGACACAGGATGACCCTGAATAGAACGTGGGTGTTGGCCCATAACTGCCAAGCCCCCTAAGCGTAAAATTTCCCCGGCCTGTGCATTGGGCAACCCCCAGGCGAGGCTTACGCGAAGACCTAGTTCCGGTAACTAGGTCCCACCCTAGAGTATGCGGCCAACGTCACAGCCTTCGACGATAGAGCAGCCCATGTTGTGGCAGCCTGGGGTCCAACGGGTGGTAAAAAGGTGCCGGAAAGGGAGAAAGACCAATCCCACCCAGAGGTTCCCGTTCAGGGGATGGGCTGCCCTCTTTCTGGTCTGCCTTACCCTGTACTAGGTCTTACTTTGCCTAGTAATCCCACCTCCACGGCACGATCCAGAAAATACAGGAACAACCTCCTGTATTGTCACTCAAAAATTGGGTATGGGTGAGTACCAACTATATGATATAACATGTTCATTTATCTGTATATGGGTGCGAGAAATATACCTATATGGGTGTGTTGCCGATGCTCAAAAAATATGAAACATTTTATGTTGAAACTAGGTACCCTAGATTACGGAATCAACATTACGTAACCCCTAAATATAGCCTTACAAAGAGGAAAAAACTATTAACTAATTCAGAGCAAAGAAGAAACTAGTTAAGTATATTCGAGATATACAACATTATTCAAATATTAATTAATAACGATTAATAGTTAACTAAACATAATAAGTAGCATTTTATAATAACATAAAATACTCATAACTATAAGGAATCGACAAAAGCTTACGAAAATATAAAAGAAAATCAATAGTAGAAAAAGAAACAATGAAACATAACACATCTCGTCGAACTTCGTGGTAGTCGTCGAATAATACATATCAACTGCCGTAATGGATGCTGGCGCATGCGCAAAATCTCTGGAAAAGCCAGCTGTTTACACCGCCGTAAAAGGATAGCTAAAGAAATTTATTTAATTACAATTATTAAATTATTTATTTAATATATAATTTTAAACAACTTTGATGAATTTTAGGGTCGAAAATAGGGGTATTTTAGGGATGTTCCCTAGGGGTGAGTAGATTTCCGACTGGGAATAGGTAGTTAAGACTCCCTGGAATAATTTAGAGGTTTGGGAAAATGTATCAGATAAGAAAAAGTTAAATATTGATATACTTGTTTTTGGGGAGAAAATGGTGGAAATTAAAGGAACCTAAAGTTAATGAAAACAGTAAGAGGGGAGGATTAGGGTATTCTTAGCCCAGGGAAAAGATGAAATGTAGTCCCACTTTGGGATAAAATTTGTTTCTGCTCGATGAAACCCTAATATATTTATAAATTCAACATTAAAGTCAAAAAGTTTAATTTTGGGTAAAAGGGAGTATTGTGTCGGGGTATAGAAGTAATGTATCACCATATAAGGGTAGATCAAAGATGTACCCAAATAGAAATGAGTATTACCTTACCGGGGTTAGGGTATAATATACCCCATCGGGAGTAATTAAAGAATCCGAGAGAATTATGTTATTTGAACCAAAAGTAAGGGAATTTAAAAATTTGTGAATTTCGACCCATATTTAGGAAATAATAGTCCCCGAAGTAAGAGTGAAATGGGGTAGTTACCGTGGTTACCCAAGGTGTGGCCGCGTGCCATTCCACTCAGGAAGCATAACCACCACCCCCTTAGGGAAAGTTTTGAAAATGGAATTAATCTTGGTATTTGGTTGAAAATATGGAATATTACCAGATTTTAGTTTCAAATTAGTATTTTGAAATATAGGAACCATATAGCCCAAATAAAGAAAATTATAAATCCCTATGCCCAAAATAGTAGAAAATGTTCTGACAAGAGAGATTATAAGGGTCGCCCCTCTGGGAGAGTCAATGTCTCCCCAGGGAAGGGAAATTAATTCATGTTAATCTTAAGGCTAAAGTTGAAATGAGTGAAGCGTGATGTCTTGGGGGAGAGAAAATACAAGGTTGGACCTGCCCAAAAGTTGACAACTACATCATCCGATTCATATCCGTCTTCGAATTCGACAGAATTGGGCATTCTGTGGATCGGATCCGATCGCACTCGGATCGGGTCGGATTGGACACAATGCTGTGCCGGATTGGATCGGATCGGGTCGCACTCGGATTGGATCGGATTGGACACAATGCTGTACCGGATTTGATCGGATCGGGACGCACTCGGATCGGACAGGATTGGACACAATGCAGTGCCTGATTGGATCTGATCAGGTCGCACTCGGATCGCATCGGATTGGACACAATGCTGTACCGGATTGAATCGGATCGGGTCGCACTAGGATCGGATCGGATTGAACACAATGCTGTACTGGATCGAATCGGGTCGGATCGCACTCGGATCGCATAGGATTGGCCACAATGCTGTGCCGGATTGGATCGGATCGGGTAGCAATCGGATCGGATCGGATTGGACCCAATGATGTACCGGACTGAATCGGATAGGGTCGCACTCGGATCGGATTGGACACAATGCTGTACCGGATTGGATTGGATCGGGTCGCACTAGGATCGGATCGGATTGGACACAATGCTGTACCGGATTGAATCGGATCGGATCGCAGTCGGATCAGATCGGATTGGACACAATGCTGTACCGGATTGGATTGGATCGGGTCGCACTAGGATCGGATCGGATTGGACACAATGCTGTACCGGTTGAATTGGATCGGGTCGCACTCGGATCGCATCGGGTTGGACACAATGCTGTACCGGATTGAATCGGCTGAGGTTTTATTCGATAAAATCTTAGAGTTTATGTAACTATGTTCTAACCTTGGTTAAAAATTTACCCAATGCCGTGTTACCAATTGATAGAATTATTTAGCCGTCTATACGGGTCGGGATGCCACACTTGTAACACAGGAGGTCCGGCTCGTTTGTCGGCGTCACACTCCAAACATAAACGAATGAATGAATTTAGTGAAGTTTTCTAATTTATTATACAATAAAGCTGTATGTAAGGCATGCATCGGGGCCGAGACCCTCCACAAGGGGAAGTGTAGGGAGAGTTATTAGGGAGTATCTGTAAAACTACAACATTCTACGAACACTCTTGATATGATACTGACTATAACAATAAATATATACAACATTAAGAGTTAAACAACTGATATCAATTTAGGACAAAACTTTATTTAGTATAGTATATAAATTCAACATTTGAAAATATAATACCTATCTATGAAAATTTTCACGCCATTGCAATAAACCAATTTGTTTCTTCGTGACTGGTCCAATAAAGCAAAAGAAGTCCCTAATTAATAGCCATCAATATATTTTAAGTCTAATCAAACCCGTGGATCACCGACTGGTGTTGAGGCCCACAGGATTCTCAAAAGACAGCTCAAGGGTGCCATCAGATCATTAAAATCGTTCCTGTCCGGCAGGATCGAATCAATTCCATAGCATGACAGTGGTACTACTCCAAAAGCCTATATAAAAAACAATCCTATAATCATACAAGTTGTCTATGGCACGTTTGGGTGTGTACAGCGACTGAGCGAAATACATAGGACATAAAACGCTGCAAGCACAATATAAAAAACGAGTCAATAAATATTTCAAAAACAAATAAATATCTCTGCATATTTCGAGATATATCGCGCCAGGCGAATGTTTTATCAAGTTCGAATCAGCAAAACCAATTAAATAAATCCACAAATCGGTGCTATGGTGGTACCGGTTTGCATCGGATTTGGGCCGGTGTGGCTCTTGAGAAAGAAACGAATAGAATTATACCGAGATTTAGCATTATATAATTTTGGGCTACGTTGAGTTTTAAACTGCGCCAAAAAGTATTAAGCTGGTGAAAATTTTTGCTCAAATTTTGAGTTCAAAATTTGATCCAAATTTCATCAAAATTTGACTGTAATTCGTGCGGGAAAAATAGCCGATTACCAAGATTTTAAAATTTTGTGCAATGGTTTGTTAAATCTTGAGCTCAAAATATTTTAAGCTATGTTCTTTGTCAGAGATTGATTTTAATACCATGTTACGTAGCTAAAATTTATGTGTCTAAATGCTGGCAACTCCAAATTTATCCCAAATTTTCTGACGTGAAAAAAATTTTGTAAAACTACGAATATTTTTGTACAACTCTTCTGACTATAAAATACTTTTTGAATATATAGTTCACAAGGACTATCAAAAACAGGACAGGGATTCCCGATGCTCAAATCCAATAAAGTCTCTGCCTTGGAGTGGTTCTGAAGCAATCTATGCTTATTGACACAGTCATTTAGCTACATATGAAGAGTCGTTGAAGATCGACTCTACTAAAGAGTGTGACATTGTTCTGCTTTGCCTTGTCAAATTCCGCGGTACGACATGATCATTTTCGCCCTTATGCGTTTTTCACACAGAAGTGCGTGCACGAACTGCACACAGTAGACACGTCGCGCAACGATTTCACATAAAATAAAGACGTTGCGCGACGTGTCTACGGTGTGCAGTTCGTGCACGCACTTCTGTGTGAAAGACGCATTACACCCACACCGTCCTCCCTTTCTTACCAAGCTTTATAACACATTTGGTGGGCTATAAACATGACTATCCTATCCATGTTCTTGAAACAGTAAAGTATAAACCACACAGGTTCCTGGGTCACTAAATTTAGACCTCACCCAGGTGCTTCAACCACTAATTCAAACCGCAATCTTTTGCATCACTAATTCAGACTCCAAGTTTGTGTGGTGGATAAAAAATAATAAAAATCAATAAAAACATCAAGAAAATTTTTGGAAAATAATTCTCGGAAATGTTTCAAAAATGTGGCACCCATAGAAACCTGGAGGTCTCTGGGAACCCGGAGCGTGCATAAACCCGAGATGTCTATTAAACTCGAGGTCTCCCTTAGTTGATCAAGGTCGAATTTCCGCTTCAGGTACAGCTCAAATTATTAAAAAATAGAAAATTAACTAATACAATTCACTGCAAGAATTTAACTACTTTCCCAGCCAACAAAAAAAACTTCCATTCTGTAAAGCCTAAGCCTAAACCAAAGCCTAACTTGGATTCTAACGAAACTAAATATATTAGGCTAAAACGAAAAATATGTATTTGATGACTTTCAGTTCTAAAATTACATTTTGTTGCAGAAGGATTCTGCTTTTAAAAATTTTAAATGGAGCATTTCAAACGGGGCAAGTCGAACTTAAAAAAATGTTGCCGCAAATTATAATTATCTGCGGGTGATAATCAAAAAGGTTGTGTATGAAATAAAGTTTGCTGGTTACACTGACATGACATATGTAGACTCCAGTACGGGGTGTTCATCCTATGCAGCAATGATAGCGAAATTGTGTTGTACCGGACACTGTGTACTTCAAATTTATACTAATTAGTAATAAAGGTTTTGTAATTAGAACGCTTTAGAATAAGTATACGAATAAGCACAATGCAAAAACTTAATCGGCAGCAAATAAAATTGTTTATTGGTGTTTTACTGAAGTGGAATGTTGCCAATCATTGACCGGCAATTTACACTGCTATTCTTAGGCGTCTCCCAGATATGGTCGGGGGAAGAGGGAGGGCTTACTGATTCAATCACTTCGATTAACCGTGGGGCTAAGATATAAAATACAATTAAAACTTTATGCCTAGCCCCGGTTGTGCGACAAACAGTCGAAAATTTGGACACATTTTTTTGAAACTTGCATATGCCTCCTCTCGAATATATGATAATTCGGTATGCTACTGATTCCATTGAAATAATGTTTATAAAGTTTGACACAAGTTGGGAGCCCCCAGCCCGAACGCAATCAATTTTGAAGATAGAGCGATAATTTTCCTTTCAAGTCAGCATGACGAACTAGATTAGGAAATGTCTATTTTGGCCACTTATATGACATTTTTTCCATTTTGGGGTATCCACTGGCCCTCCTTGGTACCCAAAAATTTCGAAAAATTTTTTCTCGATTAATCATTGATGCCCTGCCCCTCACCCCCTCTTCCCCTGAGGTCCTGGTCTACCGTCTCCTGAGAATAATACCCTACCACCCCTGAACATCTACAAAGCCCACTCCCAAAACTCTGAGCGCGCCCGGAAGAATTTTGCAAAACTGGAGGATAATTGGCAACAATTAGGCAAAAATTAAGGTATTAAATTCCCAACAATGATGGTGCGGCAGGGGACGGAGGTTGTCACCTTCTTATCACCATTTAATTCGCCGTGACGACCTCCTCCTCTATCGCTCCTCGCTCATGAGACGACCTCCCCTACGAATCCCAGGTTCCCTTGCCCTCTCAGACCTCGGAGCATTAGCATATAAGCGATAAATGTATACTTTTATAATCGCTTGCCTTGGTATTAACGTACCCTTAGGTCATTAATTTGTGTTAGCTTAGCTGATTTCACAGCAATTACACTCAGCTAGTCAACGCTTGAATTATACATAAAATTATACACTTTTGAAAACAGGAAGACTGATAAAATTCTCATTTTCAGAAAAAATTTTTTTCGAACATTTGGGTACTTAGGAAGCATTGGGCACCCAGAAAAATAAAAAAATTGTCATACAAGTAAATGAAATGAAAATTTTCTAAGCCATCTCGTCAAGTGAGTCGAATGAATCATATATAAAATTATACACTTTTGAAAACAGAAAGACAGAAAAAATAGCTCGATTTTAACGTCATTTAACCGATTCCGCTCAGTCTCAGTGAATGTATCAAATTTAAACGACTCTCAGCACTGCAAAATAACTTAACTTAAAACAGACTAATAAAAGGCGTGTTCAGTCGCTCAAATTTTGAGCTAAAAATTTGATCAAATTCAGATGAAAATTTGAAGGTGATTTTTAAAGAAGAATTACGATGTTTCATAATTTGAGATAAAAATTTGAGCTCAAACTTTGTCATGTAATGAATCTTGTCGATAATTGGCTACAGGGATGGTCTTGAAAAGTTTTAACAATGTTCACACGTTCACACTTAACCAAAAAAAGCAAATAAGACTCTTTCAAATTTCAGATGAAAATTTGAAGGTGATTTTTAAAGAAGAATTACGATGTTTCATAATTTGAGATAAAAATTTGAGCTCAAACTTTGTCATTTAATGCATCTCGTCGATAACTGTGTAACAAGAGGCAGGCGTGGCGACGCCCCTGCGCTTAGCATAAAAAGTATTTGATGCTAAGATTATTTTAACTAGAATTTCGTGACTCGACATGATGTCCTTCGGACGTTACATTCTATAACAATACCGCATATGTGATCCCATGGTGCTTTGTCGTCTTACTTTACGTATGCACACGAGTCTTGTAACAAGGCTTGCTCGAAGTAGTACATACTGGAATATGTTCTTCATACATATATTATGCAAATACTGAGAAAAATTGCAAAAGTGCTCACATGATCGATAAGATTGTTGTTTTGGCTATCGATTGTGTGTGTGTCATTGTTCAGTTTTAAGTCAGCACACAAAGTAGCATTATGCCGACAATAGTGCATTGTGAAATTCGGCGAATTGCATTGCGGGCGGTTTCTTTTGTCATGCTCTGGGTTTTGAGTACGTTCTGTGCAGCTATGCACTAGAAACTATTTCAAGCAAATAGTTCTTGTTTATAGGAGTGGATAGCCTGGGTTGTTTTCGAGCGTTTATTGAATTTTGTTGCATATGACATCTGGTTGCTTTGGAACGACATTGTTTGTACTGGGGTGAGATAAGCCAACAATTTTGCTATTAATAGTCCTGTAGTTCTCGGAATCACTGAGGGATGACATTCAACTGCATCGAAGTTTGGGTATTTAAGTCAGCACACGCTCTGCTCTAGGCCTCACTTCAGTTCTACCGGCATAGAGTTCGACAGTTATTGCTCTGCCTCATTCTTGTTGTATCGTCAGAGAGATAGACAGCTGTTGCTTAGCCTCACTTCAGTTGTTCGTCACTCTTATTCTATAGTTATTGCGCGATAATTTAGAGTTTTGTTCGTTGGTTGGTTCGCTAGCTATACTTCTACTTCTGTGGTTTTCGTAAGTCAGTCTAATATTGTGGTTGGGTACTTTGCGGTGGTATTAACAAGTTACTTCTGTTCCCTAGCGGCTTAAAGAGTTTGGACATTAGCACATTTGTATTGCGGCATAGAGGCATCCCTGCTTATTGTTTACTGGCGCAGTAGCACCTCGACATTCTATTATCGTGCGATTATTGTGGACAGTCAAGCGGGTCGTGGATATTAAAGCTGTACAAAGATTTTTGTCTGAAGATGTAAAGATAGAGGCGCTGTGGCATGATGATGAGTGTTAAAGAACATGTGCTCGCTTTTGCGATATTTTAACAATACATTCTGCTTTGTGTTTGGAAATTTTACTGATTATTCAGTTTGGTGGATTTTGTGTTGTGGATTTTCTACTGCTCATCATTTGTACATTGTACTTTGCTCATCATTTGAATTGCAGTTATTTGTTTGAACCGCAGTATACTTATACAGTTATTGTTGTATTACGCCGCGCACACTTCTTTTGCTGAGAATAGACGGAGTGGAATTGTTTGGTTCGTATATACACGCATAGACAGTGATTGTATTATAGCCTAGAGGCCAGGCTGATAGTAGAGTTCGAGTACTTATTGATTTCGTTTAGGCAGTACGTTGAATCAAAACATCAGAGTTCATCTTTTTCATAACGACAGTCGGATATTCCCAAAAATCCACAGTGTTGAATTCATCATAAAACCCTAGCGTTCGATTGTTCTTCGTTACATTTGGAGGTCCCACCGAGATTCGGTTCTTCATAGCCGAGTCTGGTGAGCTTTGATCGCTGCATACGATCGTGCTGTTTTCTGAAACTACTAGTTTGTGGACAAATACGGTTGAGTAGAATTTGCGAAGGAGGAGTGGGGCAAGATTAGAATCTATTGACGACGAACCAAATAATAGTTCGTATTTAGAATCGGATAGTTTTGTCTACACTGTGCCAAGTCAAGAGCAGGTGAAAATGGAAGATTCAGTGTCCAAGAATATTGGTCAATTAGATTATGATGTGAAAGACCTAGCCACAAGACTAGATACGGGTTTTCAGAATTTATCAGATGAATTTGGCGAATTACCGCATCGCGCTAGCTTAGCAAACCAACTTGACCTCACAATAAAACCGTAAAAAGGGGATTTGACTTGCCAAGATTTTAAAACTTGGATTGAAAATTTTAACAGTTTGTGAAGCTAAATTGATCGGTGAAGTATTACGATTGAGAGTATTGCCAGCATACTTAGAAGATCGGGCTAAAGACGTTTATGATCGTCTCCCCGATGCCTCTAAAAGACATTACAATGATTTGGTGCGCGCGTTGAGAAACCGGTTAGCTGCCCCCGAATGGTCAATGAGAGCAGTGCCAACAACATGTCGGTGCAAATGTTACAGTATACCTTAAAGTAATTAAGCGCGCGTGTAAAAATATATATTCGGCTGAGAAAGACGCGAATTTGGAGCGAAAAATAATTAGTCGATTTTTCAGTGGGCTCCGCTCGCCAGAATTAAAGTCACTAGTATTTCGTGATATGCCGTAATCTTTAAGAGAGGCAGATGATTTGGCCCAACGATTGGATATGCAAAGTATATTATGCACACCCACCGTTTGTACGATCGGAGCTGCAACATCTTCAGCTATTTCAAATAAGAGATTGGAACAAATTACACGTGGAATAGAACTTTTGACCGAAAATCAAAAAGTGTTGGCTTCTAAAATAGAGCGCCCCGTGAAAAACAACGTGGAACGGCTAGGCCTTTACAGCCAAGGCGTCCCGACACAGTATACCCACCAAATAACAATCAACCACAAAACCAAATGATCAACCGAAATCGATTCAATTCTTCTAGAGAGTTGTTGCTTAGCCTCACTTTAGTTGTTCGTCAGTCTTATTCTATAGTTATTGCGCGATAATTTAGAGTTTTGTTCGTTCGTTGGTTCGCTAGCTATACTTCTACTTCTGTGGTTATCGTAAGTCAGTCTTATATTGTGGTTGGGACTTTGCGGTGGTATTAATAAGTTACTTCTGTTCCCTAGCGGCTTAAGGAGCTTGGACATTAGCACATTTGTATTACGGCATAGAGGCATCCTGCTTATTGTTTACTCGCGCAGTAGCACCTCGGCATTCTATTGTGCGATTATTGTGCACAGTCACGCGGCTCGTGGATATTAAAGCTGTAGAAAGATTTTTGTGTGAAGAAGTAAAAATAGACGCACTGTGGCACTGATGAGTGTTAAAGAGCATGTGCTCGCTTTTACGATATTTGAACAATATATTCTGTTTTGCGTTTGGAGATTTTACTGATTATTCAGTTTGGTGGATTTTGTGTTGTGGATTTTCTACGGGCGTACTTTGCTCATCATTTTAATTGTAGTTATTTGTTTGAACCGCAGTATACTTATACAGTTATTATGGTATTACACTGCGCACACTGCATTGGCTGAGAATAGACAAAGTGGATTTGTTTGTGTATACACGCATAGACAGATTGTATTATAGCCTAGAGGCCAGGCTGATAGTAGAGTTCGAGTACTTTGAGATATTGATTTGGTTTAAGCAGTACATTGAATCAAAGGATCAGAGTTGATCTTTTTCGTAACGACAGTCGGACATTCCCAAACATCCAGAGTGTTGAATTCATCATAAAACCCTAGCTTTCGATTATTCTTCATTACAACTGGGTACAGGAATGGCCTTGAAAAGTTTGAACAATGTTCACACGTTCACAGTTACCAAAAAAGTAAATAAGACTCTTTCAAATTCTGATCAAAACTTGAGCAAAATGTTTGAGCGTGCAAACACGCGTTTAGAAAATAAGTAAAAAATAAAAATCCCAGAGAAATGCTATTAACTAAAAATTTCTTTTAACATTTAGCTCGAATCTAGGCAGGCATGTCTTTGAACTAACCATAAGACGCTCATTAGAGCAATATACAAAATAAACGTAACCGTATTTAATTTATATTTGTTTTTTTGACTAGAAAACGCAAAATTAATATATACATTTTGCTCAATGATATATTGTTTTTGATGTTTAAGATAACTTTGTTTTTTTCAAATTCCTTAGCCATTTTCGAAATACACAAAATAAAACTTTATCAGTTTACAAAATCAGTGAATTTCATTTGAGTGGAAAGACGCTGAGCTGTTGTTTTCGACTTACCGCAATAAATAATACGAAAATGAATAGTTCAGTGGCTCGTTAATATTATGTTAATTGTTAGTAGTATATATGCCACAGTTGTCCATAGGGTATACTAGGAATAAGGAGGTCGAATCCTCCTTAAGTTATAGGCAAGCGCTCGTAGGATGCGCGCCCATCGCTTCGCGCAAAAGGAGGCGCAAAAAATTAATGATCAAAATTACAAAAATTCAAAGAAAAAATAAAGTAAAATGAGGGACAGTAGGAGCAGTAAAATCAGTTACTAATAAAATCGGGCCAGTACACTTTTATACACGAACCAAAAGTTATCAAGGCCTATTTGATCAGAACGAATTAGAAAAAAATATGTTTTAATTTTTGACAATAAGCCACCGCTTGTACAGAAGAAGGAATTGTGTTACTGAATATTCGTCATTTTCAGAAGCACCATATTGTTTATTGGAGCATCAGCGTTGCGATGTTGGCTTTCAGCACAGCCAACAGAATTATATACCAAGTGGACTAGATGCTTCAAGAGAACCGTTGAGTATACAACTTACCTTCTGCTTTATTCAACTAAGGGATAACCTATAGCTATATATATTTAACTTTTAATTTCACATGCGCAGAGACAAAAGTGGACAGATCGGCTCACCTACAGCGAAAATATATATACAAGAGCTAAATTTTAGAGATTTATGCCTAAAGCTTTTAACCAGTAAAACCTGCGCTGTGAGTTATGTGGTTAGCCGCGGCAGATGTATGCCAGATAAATTTTTATACAATTCCAAGTTTTGATTTAATATTGGTCCGCGTATTGTTACAAATGAAAAGACCAAAGATCTGAACAGGTGCGTCGAAAGAGGGAAGTTAAGGGGGCGTCCCCATCCGATTTTTAACAACAAACGTGAAAAAATAACGGACGGTGTTATAATAAAATGAAGGTAATGGACTGATCCCTCCATTTTTTGCCGGCCACTTTTGAACAGTTTACACTGCTTCTGGGCTTGAGACCGTTATTCCCCGTGCAACAAACCCCTTCAAACTATCTATTTAATGAGATTAGTCCATACCCACGAATGAAATTTAAATGAATGGATCTCATACAAGGTAACGAGCTTCCACCACGGCTCATACCGCATCATTTATAAAAAATGAAATCTTCACTAAGGCCGAGACAGTCCAAACGATCCTTCAAACTATCTATTTAGTGAGATTGGTTCATACCCACGAATGAATTTTTAATGAATGGATCTCATACAATGTAACGAGCTTCCACCACGGCTCATACCGCATCATTTATAAAAAATGGAATCTTCACTAAGGCAGAGACAGTCCAAACGATCCTTCAAACTATCAATTTAGTGAGATTGGTTCATACCCACGAATGAATTTTTAATAAATGGATCTCATACAATGTAACGAGCTTCCACCACGGCTCATACTGTATCATTTATAAAAAATGGAATCTTCACTAAGGCAGAGACAGTCCAAACGATGCTTCAAACTATCTATTTAGTGAGATTGGTTAATACCCACGAATGAATTTTTAATGAATGGATCTCATACAATGTAACGAGCTTCCACCACGAATCATACCGCATCATTTATAAAAAATGGAATCTTCACTAAGGCAGAGACAGTCCAAACGATCCTTCAAACTATCAATTTAGTGAGATTGGTTCATACCCACGAATGAATATTTAATGAATGGATCTCATACAATGTCACTAGCTTCCACCACGGCTCATACCGAATCATTTATAAAAAATGGAATCTTCACTAAGGCAGAGACAGTCCAAACGATCCTTCAAACTATCTATTTAGTGAGATTGGTTAATACAGACGAATGAATTTTTAATGAATGGATCGCATACAATGTAATGAGCTTCCACCACGGCACATACCGCATCATTTATAAAAAATGGAATCTTCACTAAGGCAGAGACAGCCCAAACGCTCCTTCAAACTATCTGTTTAGTGAGATTGGTTCATACCCACGAATGAATTTTTAATGACTGGATCTCATACAATGTAATGAGCTTCCGCCACGGCTCATACCACATCATTTACAAAATCGAATCTTCACTAAGGCAGAGACAGTCCAAACGATCCTTCAAACTATCTATTTAATGAGATTGGTTCGTACCCACGAATGAATTTTTAATGAATGGAACGCAACAAGATGCTTCCACCCATACCGCACAATGTTAAAAAGACCCCAGGCGGGACCCCCAACGAGCTTCCATCTTTTCATTGGTTCATACCAGATGTTTTTAAGACGGTCTCATAAAACCCGCATCATTACCATATATTTATAAAATCGAATCTTCACTAAGGCAGAGACAGTCCAAACGATCTTTCAAACTATCTATTTAGTGATATTGGTTCATACCCACGAATGAATTTTTAATGAATGGATCCCATAGAATGTAGTGAGCTTCCCCCACGGCTCATACCGCATCATTTATAAAACGTAATATTTTCTGGTCGATTGATCAACGGTCTGTTATCACAATGAGTAGAGATACCCCCAATCTCTTTGCCTAACAGCCATCAATATTAGTTTCACAGTCGCAAGTATTCTGACAGATATTATGTTGGACGCTCGCTTTTTCGACTTCTATTGTCAAACTTTGCAGCTTTTACTAAGCCTACTTAGCGTAATTTGTATTAAATAATATCTAATTAGGACCACGCACGCTCATCTTATCGTAAATGATGGAGGGTTTAAAGAACGTAACTTATATACAGAAAGCAGGGTTCGCTATTGCGGGTGACAAACCAAAAATTGTAGTCAATAAACAACTAAGTTTGCGATCTTGGAGCTACAAAATTGTTTATTTTGAGCGATCGTTTTGAAATCATAAGGAAAAACACAAAAACATTAGGGTACCCTGGAAAGAACGATATGTTTGCCTTTACTCGTGGTGAAGCCGGTAATATCATCAACCTATTTGCACTCTCATTATAACGGATTTTGATTTAAAATGCCAAAAGCAGCAAAACAGCGGTAAAGCACAGTTTTTCTGATGGAGATTAGGAATAGTTGGGTTTGGTTTGCTTTAACGCTCGAAGAACTTTACCCAATTCGCTTGCAATTCACGAAAGTCACTTTCACAGCATTTAGAAGACGTTTAGGTAACTGCGGTTTCGGTAACGTAATCGTGAAAAAGCTATATATTGCATCTCGACACTGTTCGACTAACATTAATGCGTTTTTTAATATTTGTGATCAAAATATACAATGTATTAAAACGGGTAAGCCTTCTTCGTTGTTTGGTTTGAAAAGATCATAACGATCAATTTACCCACTGTGTCATTGAGGGTAACCAATTGAACTGGACAGGGCAATTACAAAGTAACGAGGCTAAAAATATACTAAGCATTAAAACGGTAAGCCTTCTTCGTTGCTTGGTTTGAAGAGATCATCACGATCAATTTACCCACTGTGTCATTGAGGGTAACCAATTGAACTGCACCGGGCAATCACAAACTAACGAGGCTAAAAATGTACTAAGCATTAAAACAGGTAAGCCTTCTTCGTTGTTTGGTTTGAAGAGATCATCACGATCAATTTACCCATTGTGTCATTGAGTGTAACCAACTGAAATGGACAGGGCGGTTATGCGGTAACGAGACCATTGCAAATTATATTGCATTTTTATCAGATTAGGTAATCTTTTTTCGCTTTAAAATTCCTTTAAAATTTTTCGCTCAGAGCTTTGCTTCACACAATTTGGTTTAAAAATCTCAAAATATTGTTTATTATACTTATACCCAAAAGTACGAAATCGACTATTTAAGCAAAATCGCGCAGTATTTTATCCTTTCAACGCCTGAGTTAATATTGGTTAAGTCATTGTCCGCATCATACTAGATTATCATCGTGATATAATAAAATAAGCTGATGTACAATTAATAAGCAAACTTAAAACAAAGTTGCAGTCTAATGAAAATCTGATACAGATAGTTATAGACCGTATAAAATTATAACAGTACAATCCCAGTAGGAACACAATGAATAATTGGCTCTTAGTTTTAAGCATACCTCTCTTCATGTCAATAAAGATGGCTATAATGATTATACGGCAAATTGTTGGAACGACAGTATTGCTCGATATTTTTCATAAGTTTAAAGAAGACATCATTTTCCGGTCATACAGTGTGAAATAGAACTTTTACTGACATGCGAAATATCTAATAATCGGGTAGCCGGCTAGCAGTGCCTATAGTTGCCTCTATAGTTCCCATCCCATTATATGTTTATAACATACATGCTCAAACGGGAATCATCCTCTTTTAGGCGCCGGAATCAACTCTTGGCGCGAAGCATAAACCGAACCGGCCGACCTTGGCAGTGGCGTAGGTGACGAACACATGGGAGCGGAACGCGCCACCCCCGACAATCCTTACCGACAAGTTGATCCCACCTGAAGAGGCCAAAAGGCGACCCTTCCTTCTCCTTGGACCCCAGCTACCCTCCTTGGGAGCTCGAACCTTGAGCGTATTTGGTTTTTAAACAGTAGCTTCTCGTTTGAAAAATGCATGTATGCTTGCTTTTAAATGTATATTTACAATATCAATTTTCACGCCATTGACGACAAAGCCAACATATGGTTTTTACAGCATACTTTTAATATATACTTGTAAATTTAGCTATTTCTGTGTATCCGGATGGTATATCTAGGTTTTTCTTTGAAAAACACAGACAGCGCGTTTCATTCAGCCGAAAAAACCGCACGATTATTCAGTTCATTATTATCATAAATAGACGACCTTGGCACAAGTGGGTCTGTGGGCAGTATTGGAGGTAGGCTATCAAGGCGTAGTACGCTACTGAAAAGAAGTAGGAACGCTGGAAGGTACGGTAAAATTACAAGACTGTTTTTTTTAAATCAGACGGTTTCGCTTCAAAAAGGGTCCCTTGCTATCACCTATAGCGGACCGTGGCTTAATTCTTCGACAGTCTATTCTGTATGACGATTTTGCCACAATTTTTACTTCTACAACAATTGTTTTAAGTTTAAACCTAAATTTTGAGCAGCAGGTTAGGCCAAAGTTAATGTAGACTCTTTTAATTGTGCTCATATCGATGGTTAAATACTGTCCAACTTACCAATATTTTACATTTTGATATTGATAGTTATCTGGAGTTTTTGGTGCATTCCCTTGGTTTTCAAACAGAGTCATCAGTGTTAGATTGGGACGGGGTATCAGAGTCAAATTGGGATCATTTTGTATAAGTATCTATGAATCTGTCTATAGTGCCAAAAGGTTCTCTAAGAATGCAGGATTTGGGTGAAAACGTGTTCTAACATGGAATACACGAAAATGGTAGTATCTTCGCAATCACACGAGCTGTATAGGTGTGTTTAATCTCATTCTATAGAGTAATTCATCCTATTTGTAGTTGCAAAGGGTTTGCTGATATTGTCATTATTTACACTACAAGGTTTAATCAAAAATGTCGTTTCAATGTGCCCATGGGAGCCAAAATACACGAAAATGGTAATATCTCTTGAAACCAGACTTATATAGGTGTATGTGATCTCATTCTGTAGAGCAATTCATACACCATCTAGCTACAAATAGCGTGAAGCTATTGTCTTTATTTAAACTTCAATGTTGGGTCAATAAGAGTTTAAAGCATAACGGTACCTTGAACTGCAATGATCGCCCAGGCTAAATCCGAAATTTAACGTTGTTCCCATTCCAGATTCGGAGGCGAAGAAGATATATGTTTATTTTTTCAGCTTAGTCCCACATTGTAATACCAAGAGTGCATAAGTGAAGAGTATGACACTTGCCAGCACTCATATGTTAACCCGAGATTGATAAGACGGGCGTGTCCGACCCCTACTTCGGAAGGTGTCGTTATGCACAGACGCGCCCATTAGTTTCAGGGTTGTAGCTCGTACGTCTACATCTTGTGGGAGGAGTGGTAGATCGGACCTTATTTTTTGTGGGTGGTTGGTTGAACCGGTAGCACAAATTTCAAAACTGGCGGTTCGAGCCTCACCTGCTTTTGAACCGAGCCCGCCCCCCAGAAATTGGGGGTTGACCGACCCCCCCCCAAAAAAAACTGGGAGGGGTTAGAGCTACCCTCCAGAAATTGGAGGAGGATCGGGGCATCTCGATCCCTCAGAAACTGGGGGTCAGGCCGAAAACGCCCGCGTCATAAAACACGGGTTTACATGTGAGTGCATGGAAGTGACATACTCTTCCCTAATGCACTCTTGTTATTATTAACTGTGAAAGGCGATAGTTTGGTCATTCGATGAACCGCTTACATGCAGCGGTATTAGGTGGAAACAAGATGTAACCCTTCCGATGTATATACATCAAACCTTATTAGTTTAATAGTAAACCAGCAGATCCCTAAAAAACCTCTGAGAATGGGCAATTTTTAACACAAAGCTATGTTCTAATGTGATTATTGAATTCAAATTGTAGGCTTATAAGCAAATGTACACTGTGATAAATGTGTCAATTTACGAACGAAAAGATTAGATCAACAATTTCAATCTCCTCAACGTAATAATATCCGTGCTAAAACAAATTATATACTTGCTGTGACCTAGTGGGCAACTACGTTTGACCAGTATGAGACCCATGCTTTATTATATATGCTTTCATACAACGAGTCGGACTATATAATCATACATGCTTATAGGGAGCAGGAGGTACCCCCTGACAGGACGCCCAATCGACCTCTTGGTGATCAATTTCTGCACCCCGCACCTCTCTCCTCGCCGACCGGCTGACATGCCCCCAGGCCTCGAACCAGGGCATGTATGTAGTAGGTATATAATCTTTCTTCTTGAATTATTAAATCTGTTGTCATCTGACATAAAAACCCCATAAACCAATGTATTGTATCAGAGTTTAATTTTCTAATGGGTCAACGAAAATTGTGAAAGCAGTTGAACTTCTTTATTTATTTTATGATGTAATTAAAACAATTAATCGCTCCTGACGTAATGAAGTTGAGCGTTCTTATCAGGAAAAGGCTCTGAATATTATGCGGCTTATTAATTTATATTATATGTATTAATTTATGTATGTATATTTCATATTTATGTCAATTTAATATGTATATCAATGCAAAGGAAATTCTGGTGAACCATATGGCGAGGTTCGGGACAGGGGAGTCGTTGAAACGGCACAATGATTGTATGTATGCTTTGTAGCAAGAGTGCATAAGGGAAGAGTATGGCACTTCTCAATACTTATATGTTAGACGGTGTTTGATGAAACGGGCGTTTTCGGCCTTACTAAGTTTTGAGGTGACCGAGGAGATAGCTCGGATCCAGGCTTATTTTGGATAACTGCGATCGGTTCATGGGACCCAACGAAAACTGTGGTGGTCTGACATACCCCCTACAACACGGGGTCTGAGGATGAGAACCCCCGGAAATAGGGGTCAAGCCAGAAACTCGCGTGTAATCAAACACTAGTTAACATATGAGTGCTGGTGTGATACACTTCCTTTATATACTCTTGTTTGTAGGTAATGGCTTAAAAATAATCGTCCATGCACCAATAAATGTTTAGGAGTCCATATGTGAGTAGGGGTTATCCCCTGAATGTTGCATCATGCAGCCCCCCTTTCTTCAAGCCATGTTATATCCTTTATCACTGAAAGATAAACAGCTCCTACCCTCCATGCCGTCACCGCGCCAAAGGCACGACATAAATTCTGGGAACCACGGACAAAATTGGGAAAAATTCGACAAAAGTTTAGCAACTTTACGAAAAAAATTGGGCAATATTTTACCAAAATTGGGTAAAGTTGTGGGTTCTTTTAGGTTGCTTCCCCCTAGCCCAAAATTGGTCAATGTTGAAGATACAGCGATAAATTAAGTATCATTGAACTCAACTTCAATGATCTGGTTTAGAAAATATCCATTTCCGCCATTTTTATGACAAAATTGTTTTTTTGGCCTTTTTTGTTTTCCCTTGGTAGAGAAAATTTTCGAATTTTTTTTCGATAAATGGATAATTTTATCATTCCAACCGCATGGACAAGCTGAGTCGAATGGTGGTAAAATTCAAAAATGGGTTCACGGGTTAAGGAGTGATCTTTATTTTTATAAAATGCTAAGTCTAAGCCAAAGAACTTAGCTTGTGCACCGATTGGGCGTATTTGACACCACTGGAGGCAGCTCATCACATGCCGTTCGAATGGTTTATAAAATTATCCATTTATCGAGAAAAAAATCCGGAAATTCTGGATACCAGGAGAGCCAAAAATAATTTCAACAAAAATAGCCGAAAATGATATTTTATGAACCAGCTTGTCGAGCTGGCACGAATAGTCTCAAAATTTAGGCTTTGTACATTCGAAAATCGAAATGTGACAAAAATCTTTTTTATCCTAATCAACCATGAGACAGAGAATTTTAACTTTGTATTTCGGTTTTTTTCTCATAAAACGTGAAGTGTAGTCAAGTAATTACAACGCATAGGGTCAAAACTAGCTAAATGTAATAAAAAAATTTTAACACCACATTAATTAGGCTTTGTACTTTATATATATATATAGAAATCGAATTTTGACAAAAATCTCTTTTATAACCTAATCAACTATGTGACCGAGAATTTTAACTTCGATACGATTCATTTTGAATCAATTTTACTCTGCACAGAATGATAAGCTTACAGTAGGGGTCAATTTTATTTGGCATTCCGACTTGAAACGGCAATATATGTGGGTCCATCTTTGTGAGTAGTACACACTGTGAGGTGGTGGCTATCGAATCTCATACATTCCATGCTCGGTTAATAGTATTTGCCTAACCACGCAACATTCAATATTGAATTACTCGCAAAGTACCGCAATGGTTTGAATGTTTTAAATTTCAAGTCTTACAGACATTAGGTTTTATTTGTGTACATTAATATTTAATCGTGAACAGAATTAAGCAATCTAAAACCCTAAACCATTATTTTTATTTAAGTAAAAGCCACCGATTGGAAAATAATTATAGTTTAGCAGTTAACTTCTTGGCAGTTTCTGTTACCAAAACTCATATCATTTGACAGAAATTCTAATGTTTATCTCAGGTTTGCTAAGGAGCTCTCGTAAGATATGTAACCGAAGCATATTTTAGAGTAAAACGTTTTAATATTTTGAATATTTAACAATTGTTAAATTTAAAATTCATTCCTTTAATAATTTTTGTTTTTCCGAACCAATTTATTCTGAAGTAGTCGTGTTAAATGCTGTCGATATGCTCGTTGGGTTGCCAGCATAAGGATCGGATTGACAACGGGATTCATCGAAAGCAGAATAAACGAGATCAAAAGTACAATCGACGTTGTCTCGGTGCCGGGGAAAATTTAGGATTGATACAAAATGTACCCAAGGCAAAATTTCTTTCTTTAATAAATTTTGTTTTTCCGAACCAACTTATTCTGACGTAGTCGTGTTAAATACTGTTGATATGCTCGTTAAGTTGCCAGGTTACCCAACGCAAAATTTCTTTCTTTAATAATTTTTGTTTATCAGAATCAAATTGTTCTGACGTAGTCGTGTTAAATACTGTCGGTATGCTCGTTGGGTTGCCAGGATAAGGATCGGATTGCCAACGGGATTCATCGAAAGCAGAATAAACGAGATCAGAAGTACAATCGAAGTTGTCTGAGTGCCGGGTAAAATTTCGGATTGATACAAAATGTACCCAACGCGATACGGCATCACCGTTAGGCAACTCCATATTGTTGCGCTGAATACAAACGCGATCGAGCGTAGGCTTGACGTTAGTTGTTGAGCTGTTTCAGTTAGCCTTTGCGTGGGCTGTCGCCCGATTTTCGATCCAGTTAATGTATTGCCAAGCTTTCGCGACATCGGAATGATTGAAGCCACTTTGTGGATTGAAATTCCTGATCCACGAGTACAATTTTGAGCAGTCTTTGCGGTTGAACCTAGGTTTGTGATATTTTCAACTACGATTGAGCGGTTTTCAGAACTAGCTCCAGTGTCATTACTGGCCTGCTGATTTGATACATCCAACTGATTTGGGGCCACCAGTGAACAGTCTCCAGGTGAATTTGTGACGGTAGACTCTAGTCTCGACAACATTGCGCGATCTTCTGTTGACTTATTGATTTCAATTTCTGAAGGCAAGGCTTGAGGCAATAATCCACTTTGGTTCTTCGATAGCGGCGACTCAGAATAACACGTATCACTCAACGTACTTTCACCAACTTCCCCATTATGTCTGTTGGATTTTTGGAGAACCACATGGCTGTGACGATGGGAAGCTGCTGGTTGGAACAGGATAGCATCTTTTTGGCGAACCCTATGAACTAAAATCATGATATAGCAACTGATCAAGAAACTTGCAACTATAGGGCACACAAGCAGAACAAGGAAAAATGTAAGATATAGCCATAGCTGCGTTGGTGTAACGTCGCAAACATTACGATGCACTGTAAATTCGGTTGTAGGACCCAAAATAATTAGTAGGGTCCATCCAATTGTAATAATCCACGTCCCAGTAATAACAGCAACAACACGCTTCCTAGTGATCCACAAGCTGTATCTCAATGGTCGATGTAAATAGAGAAATTTGTCACAGTTCAGCGATAGGAGACTAAGACTTGATGCAATGCATCCGATAAAATTCGATGCATACATCGTCAAACATGTTGCGTAGTCGAATGCAATATTTTCAATATAATAGCCGTACATTAACGGCGAACGAATGCCAGAAATCAGTATATCGCCAGCGATCATTGATATCGAAATCAACAGTGAATGTTGATCACGACATCGACGACGATATAAATGAATACCAAGCCCGATCACGGTTAGCTGAAGTAATGGCCCAACGAAAGCAAATGTTATTTCAAAATACGCAGCGATTACTGCAATTGTTAGGAGATGATGTTCGATTGAGCCAAATGTTGCTTGGTAACGGGAATCATTGGAGCTATAAAGTAATCGTTGGAGTATCAGATAGCTTGTGGAAACTGTTTCCTGAGGGAATAGGCTAAAATTGCTCATATCGACACCCTGATCAATAAGCTGTAGTTTGATATCGCTGAGTGGGGCAAGCATTTTGACTAGTGTCAACGATGCTAAAGGAGATTCGGCAGTAATACCACGATTGGCGTAGTTGAACACAAATTAGTTATTTATGTTGGGAATTTATTCTAAAATAAACCTAGCATTAAAACGTTATAGTCAAATTTTAAGGTATTCTAAATATCATATTCATTAAAATACTTATCAATCCCACGTGGAAACGTGGACTAAACACAGGATAAAGGGACCCTAAATCTAAAGCCTATGAACCTTTGTTCAATACTTTCATAGTGTTATAGGCACAAATTGATGAGTAAAAACAAATCAAAAAATTTTAGTGGGCTTTTTATTTGACCATAACTCAGTGAAATCACACACGATTTACAAGGAACGTATGGTATTCGGTTGTTGATTTTAGTAGGTCACCTCTATTAAGAACCATGAAACCTTATTATAATTTTTAAAATAATCCTACAATATATTTAGGAATGAAAATTGATTAAGTTTGATTTTCATTTTGTCTACGAGGAGTTTTAAAAATCATATCATGTGCTAAGGCTAAGTCTTAACTTAAGAATATAGCCTAAGTTAAGCTTGGTTTCAGAATTAAATGTTAAATTTTTGCCCCATGCTACCCATGTTAAATTCCCCCATAAATAGAGGTGGCGTTTGACATCAGTAGCATGGGGCAAAGTTTTAACATTTAATTCTAGAACCAAGCTTTACATAGGCTTTATTCTTAAGTTAAGACTTAGCCTTAGGCTTAGACTTAAGGGTGTGTTCACACTGCGTCCGATCCGATCCGATACTAATCGCATGTGTGTTTTATATAGAGTGTGCCCACTGCATCTGATGCGATCCGAATTAGCAGCAATGCGCAATTATTTCGGGAAGAGTCGAATGATATATTGTGAAAACAGAAATATGGATGCACATGTATACGGTAAAATACATAAAATTAGGTCGTGTCGGTTCGGATCGGAAGCAATGTGAACACTACCTTATGTTTACAGAAACAAAACTGTATACTATTATACTATTATTACAGGGGGACTTGACAAGATGCGCTAGGTGGGTAGCGGTGGAGGGGGGTCTTGGCGGTAACTGGATCCAAAAAGAGATCCAGAGTTTTGTCGTTCCATAAACTCTTGGTGATATTTTTCTTTAAATTTATTTTCAATATTTTCAATTTCAATATTTCAAAATAATTTCAATATATTGCATTCACTTTACACATTTAATGAACCGCCCTTTACTATGTTTACTATAATGAAGCTTCAAAATATCAGGATGATGAACACTTTACATAAATCCCCGACAAACCATTCATAAAAAATGCTAATCATTTACGCTTAAGCTGTGCAAATTCCTATCCATTGTATTATTACGCCTGCAGTTTAGCTGGACTCTTGTCACCTTAAGATGCCAGTATCCATTTATAGCAGGAACCATAAATGTTTGACCTAAATTTAAGTTGAGAGTAGATTCCGTTTATATCTATTCGATGCCAGTGAAGAGTGTGGCACTGTTTAGACTTAGATAGTTCAGTATGGTATAGTCATGGCCGATTTCAGCCATTCGATAAAGGAACTGCCTCAGGATTACGCCGAACTCGCAGAGGTCCGATACCCGAAATGAAGGTTCTTCTCATTCCGACTAGTAATTTGCATGTCGGCTTATGATCATTTCTAGTGCCCTAGGAGCCCGGTGTAGTCGCGGTCGATTTCAGCCATTCGATAAAGGAACTGCCTCAGGATTACGCCGAACTCGCAGAGGTCCGATACCCGAAATGAAGGTTTTTCTCATTCCGACTAGTAATGTGCATGTCGACTTATGATCATTTCTAATGTCCTAGTAGCCCGATGTAGTTGCGGTCGATTTCAACCATTCGATAAAGGAACTGCCTCAGGATTGCACCAGACTCGCAGAGGCCCGATACCCGAAATGAAGGTTTTTCTCACTCCGACTAGTAATATGCATGTCGGCTTATGATCATTTCTAATGTCCTAGTAGCCCGATGTAGTTGCGGTCGATTTCAGCCATTCGATAAAGGAACTGCTTCAGGATTACACCGGACTCGCAGAGGTCTGATACCCGAAATGAAGGTTCTTCTCATTCCGACTAGTAATTTGCATGTCGGCTTATGATCATTTCTAATGCCCTAGGAGCCCGGTGTAGTCGCGGTCGATTTCAGCCATTCGATAAAGGAACTGCCTCAGGATTACGCCGAACTCGCAGAGGTCCGATACCCGAAATGAAGGTTTTTCTCATTCCGACTAGTAATGTGCATGTCGACTTATGATCATTTCTAATGTCCTAGTAGCCCGATGTAGTTGCGGTCGATTTCAACCATTCGATAAAGCAACTGCCTCAGGATTGCACCGGACTCGCAGAGGTCCGATACCCGAAATGGATGTTTTTCTCACACCAATTAGTAATGTGCATGTCGACTTATGATCATTTCTAATGTCCTAGTAGACCGATGTAGTTGCGGTCGATTTCAAACATTCGATAAAGGAACTGCCTCAGGATTGCACCAGACTCGCAAAGGCCCGATACCCGAAATGAAGGTTTTTCTCACTCCGACAAGTAGTGTGCATGTCGGCTTATGATCATTTCTAATGCCCTAGGAGCCCGGTGTAGTCGCGGTCGATTTCAGCCATTCGATAAAGGAACTGCCTCAGGATTACACCGGACTCGCAGAGGTCCGATTCCCGAAATGAAGGTTTTTCTCATTCCAACTAGTAATATGCATGTCGGCTTATGATCATTTCTAATGTCCTAGTAGCCCGGTGTAGTTGCGGTCGATTTCAGCCATTCGATAAAGGAACTGCCTCAGGATTACACCGAACTCGCAGAGGTCCGATACCCGAAATGAAGGTTTTTCTCATTCCGACTAGTAATGTGCATGTCGACTTATGATCATTTCTAATGTCCTAGTAGCCCGGTGTAGTTGCGGTCGATGTCAGCCATTCGATAAAGGAACTGCTTCAGGATTACACCGGACTCGCAGACGTCCAATTCCCGAAATGAAGTTTTTTCTCATTCCAACTAGTAACATGCATATCGGCTTATGATCGTTTCTAATGTCCTAGTAGCCCGGTGTAGTTGCGGTCGATTTCAGCCATTCGATAAAGGAACTGCCTCAGAATTACACCGAACTCGCAGAGGTCCGATACCCGAAATGAAGGTTTTTCTCATTCCGACTAGTAGTGTGCATGTCGACTTATGATCCTTTCTAATGTCCTAGTAGACCGATGTAGTTGCGGTCGATTTCAACCATTCGATAAAGGAACTGCCTCAGGATTGCACCAGACTCGCAGAGGCCCGATACCCGAAATGAAGGTTTTTCTCATTCCAACTAGTAACATGCATATCGGCTTATGATCGTTTCTAATGTCCTAGTAGCCCGGTGTAGTTGCGGTCGATTTCAGCCATTCGATAAAGGAACTGCCTCAGAATTACACCGAACTCGCAGAGGTCCGATACCCGAAATGAAGGTTTTTCTCATTCCGACTAGTAATGTGCTTGTCGATTTATGATCCTTTCTAATGTCCTAGTAGCCCGATATAGTTGCGGTCGATTTCAGCCATTCGATAAAGGAACTGCCTCAGCATTGTACCGGACTCGCAGAGGTCCGATACCCGAAATGGATGTTTTTCTCACATCGACTAGTAATGTGCATGTCGGCTTATGATCATTTCTAATGTCCTAGTAGACCGATGTAGTTGCGGTCGATTTCAACCATTCGATAAAGGAACTGCCTCAGGATTGCACCAGACTCGCAGAGGCCCGATACCCGAAATGAAGGTTTTTCTCACTCCGACTAGTAATATGCATGTCGGCTTATGATCATTTCTAATGTCCTAGTAGCCCGATGTAGTTGCGGTCGATTTCAGCCATTCGATAAAGGAACTGTTTCAGGATTACACCGGACTCGCAGAGGTCCGATACCCGAAATGAAGGTTTTTCTCATTCCGACTAGTAATATGTCGACTTATGATCATTTCTAATGTCCTAGTAGCCCGATGTAGTTGCCCGTCGATTTCAACCATTCGATAAAGCAACTGCCTCAGGATTGCACCGGACTCGCAGAGGTCCGATACCCGAAATGGATGTTTTTCTCACACCAATTAGTAATGTGCATGTCGACGTATGATCATTTCTAACGTCCTAGTAGACCGATGTAGTTGCGGTCGATTTCAAACATTCCATAAAGGAACTGCCTCAGGATTGCACCAGACTCGCAAAGGCCCGATACCCGAAATGAAGGTTTTTCTCACTCCGACAAGTAGTGTGCATGTCGGCTTATGATCATTTCTAATGTCCTAGTAGCCCGGTGTAGTTGCGGTCGATTTCAGCCATTCGATAAAGGAACTGCTTCAGTATTACACCGAACTGGGATAGGTCCGAAGAATCCGAAATTAAGGTTTTTCTCATTCCGACTAGTAATGTGAATGTCGACTTATTATCATTTCTAATGTCCTAGTAGCCCGGTGTAGTTGCTGTCGATTTCAACCATTCGATAAAGCAACTGCCTCAGGATTGCACCAGACTCGCAGAGGCCCGATACTCGAAATGAAGGTTTTTCTCACTCAGACTAGTAGTGTGCATGTCGGCTTATGATCATTTCTAATGCCCTAGGAGCCCGGTGTAGTCGCCGTCGATTTAAGCCATTCGATAAAGCAACTGCCTCAGGATTGCACCGGACTCGCAGAGGTCCGATACCCGAAATGGATGTTTTTCTCACACCAATTAGTAATGTGCATGTCGACTTATGATCATTTCTAATGTCCTAGTAGACCGATGTAGTTGCGGTCGATTTCAGCCATTCGATAAAGGAACTGCCTCAGGATTACACCGGACTCGCAGAGGTCCGATTCCCGAAATGAAGGTTTTTCTCATTCCAACTAGTAATATGCATGTCGGCTTATGATCATTTCTAATGTCCTAGTAGCCCGGTGTAGTTGCGGTCGATTTCAGCCATTCGATAAAGGAACTGCTTCAGGATTACACCGAACTCGCAGAGGTCCGATACCCGAAATGAAGGTTTTTCTCATTCCGACTAGTAATGTGCATGTCGACTTATGATCATTTCTAATGTCCTAGTAGCCCGGTGTAGTTGCGGTCGATTTCAACCATTCGATAAAGGAACTGCCTCACGATTGCACCGGACTCGCAGAGGTCCGATACCCGAAATGAAGGTTTTGCACATTCCGACAAGGAATGTGCATGTCAGCTTATGATCATTTCTGATGTCCTAGTAGCCCGATGTAGTTGCGGTCGATTTCAACCATTCGATAAAGCAACTGCCTCAGGATTGCACCAAGATGACAGAGGTCCTCATACCCTGTAAATGTATGGTTCTTCTCATTCCGACTAGTAATGTTCATGTCGGCTTATGATCATTTCTAATGCCCTAGGAGCCCGGTGTAGTCGCGGTCGATTTCAGCCATTTGATAAAGGAACTGCCTCAGGATTATACCGGACTCGCAGAGGTCCGATTCCCGAAATGAAGGTTTTTCTCATTCCAACTAGTAATATGCATGTCGGCTTATGATCATTTCTAATGTCCTAGTAGCCCGGTGTAGCTGCGGTCGACTTTAGCCATTCGATAAAGGAACTGCCTCACGATTGCACCGGACTCGCAGAGGTCCGATACCCGAAATGAAGGTTTGGTTTTTTCGCAATACGTAACTGAACGAAGAACGACAA